>VMDR010000136.1:152908-395911 GCA_007922815.1 Macrotus californicus
CCCCCCCCCCCCCCCCCCCCCCCGGGCCCCAACTGAAAGGACTTGAGTTAGCAGCCTTGCTGCAATGGGAGACCAGCAGGGATCGCCTCTTTTGACCCGCCTATATGTCAGGGCAAACTTTTGTTTACTAAATGTCTGTCCTCACCATACTGCAATGACCTTCAAAGCCCTAAGGCACCTCGCCTCATCCTCAGCTCAGGACGGCTTTGGTCCGTCCTCCCCCGTGTGTGGCTCCGACCCCCCTGTGCGTGCGGGGCTCCCATCCACGGGTACGCATTTCTTGGGCTGGTCTCCTCTTGCTGATCTGCGTTGTGTCTGAGGAAAGTGTGTTTCTTCCCCACAACTCCACGCTTTCAGATTATGAACGATTACAACACACGTGGATTCTGGCCAAAAGCCCATTTCTTTGACACACCCTTTCTCTCTTGGTCCATCCACCCCATCCCTTAGCATGTCCCATTCCAACCACTATCAGACGGTCCTAGGAGCCGAGCCTCAGGTCTGTTGGCCACAGAAGCAGAGCCGCAGGCAAGCCAAAGAGAGCATCTTGCCCCCGGTTCCGCATCAGCACCCCCCCCACCCTTGACACCACTCAGCCTCCAGTGGGAGATGAGGGAGCCTCCTTTTACCTTATGTTCCATCCAGTTTGGGTTCTGCAATCTGAGCTTCATGAATAACTCAATGAGGAGCATTATGATTATTTTTTGTCAGATTTCAGATTCTTGAATATTAACTAAAAGGTAAAGCATTTTGGAGCTCTCGGGACGTTGGGTCCCAGAGAACCCTGCAACGAGACAAGATTCCTGACCTGGAAGAGCTGCTTCCTGAACCTCCCCAGCACTTTCCAGGCCCTGGCCCACTGATTCCATTAAAAAGATAAACAAAGCTCCACATTCTACTCCTAATGTCCTCTTTCCTCCCAAATCAGAGATTCTCAGCCTCTCCAGTGATCACCCCCCCGAGCAAAGGCTCACCCTCAGAAGACAGAAGATGAGCTCCTAGGCAGAGCCTCAGTCCAGTGTCGGCCACAAAATCTATTAGAAATCTCACACGGTAATTGGCTTGAATTTATGAAATAATTGTCATTCTCTATCATGTTTGTCAAAATACATGAACTAGTATTTAATATCATCAGTTAAATCACTTAATTTCGTTTCTCCCAGAGCTCTGAGAAGGCTGGCATTTGGGATGATTCTTCTCACGGGTGTCCCTGCACGCAGGTGTCCCTGGAACTTGAGAACCTGCCCCTCACCACGGGGCACGTCCAGCCACGTGCGAGTTCGTCCCGAGACGCAGAACCATGAGGTTGTGATGTCTGATGGCACAGCTGGGAAGAGCATTTTTCATGCTGATTGCTTTTCTCTCCGTCCACGACCCCGATTTACAAAGTTCAGACCATACTCTGCCCTGACTGACGTGATGGCGTGGGAGCAGAAGGGTCTTCTCTAAGACTCAGATACACATGTCACATATTCTGTCTCCTTAAAGGCTCCTGCCCTCATTATTTTTTTGCCAAACGGATGGCAAATGGCCTGTCCTTCCCTGTCTGAGGCTGACGCCTCCAACTCCTTCTGGCAGGTGGTCGGCGCTCACTAGTCTGTAAGTGCTACTTAATTGTTTTTCACGGTTTTAAAACATCTGAGATTAGGACTTCGGGATTGAAACAGGTCGGCATAATGTGATTAAGAGACTATACCTGAGGTGAACTTGTGGGTTAGAAATAGATCTAAAATTAGGAAGCAAATTTTGTTAATTCTTAACTGTGATTTTAGGCTAATTATATGATTTCTTGAATTCAGTTTCCCCACTCATAAATTTTAGATGGTACAGCCCACTGTACCCTTCTCAATAGATATATGAGGCTTAAATGGGATATTTATGTTCTTTTCAAAGCGTAAAATATATTTATGTAACATGGCATCCATCTATCTGCTAATACATGAAAATGTGGCTCCGGATATTAGTCATTGATTAAAGAAAAATGCCTCTGAGTTTCTTGTAAGTTACTGCTTCTTCTCAAAGAACGAAATAAGTCATAAAAGGGGTGACTTCAGTGTTTTATCCGTGTACGTCACCTACACGCTCTGCAATCTCAAGCAAGTTACTTAAATCAACTGAACTTCACAAAAAGTACCATCTGAAAAAGGCAGGCTTATCAACTGTGATAATGTAAACAATGGTCTCTAGTGACTGCCATATAGCATAATAGTATTTAAGTCTAAATTCTTTTTGTGTGTTTTTAAAGATTTTATTTATTTATTTTTAGAGAAAGGAGAAGGGAGGGCGAAAGAGGGGGAGGAAAACATCACCGTGTGGTTGCCTCTCGCACGCCCCCTGCTGGGGACCTGGCCTGCAACCCAGGCCTGTGCCGCGACTGGGAATCGATCTGGTGACCCTTTGGTGTGCAGCCTGGCACTCAGGGCACTGAGCCGCGCCAGCCAGGGCTGAGTATCAATTCTTAATGAGCAGCAGCCGTTGGCAATGAGCAGGATCATAGCAGTAGCAGTGAAGGAGCATGGCTGTTTTTGATTTACAAACAGCTTTCCTGTCCAAAGACCAAGCTCAAAAGATGCTACTCTTCATAAACATAATTCGATGCTATTACCCGAATCAAACGAGAGTCAGACTCCAGGGAAAGAACCGAGCACCAGATATAACGAGACACAGGGGCACAGTGTTAGGAGCGGAGTGGTCGAGCCACAGAGCTGTGCGGTCCCCGCCTGCATTCACGGGACCGAGAGGGAACCACAGGCTCCGCAGGAAGCAAGCAGAGGAGGCACACAGAGCCTGCACCTGCAGCAAAGGCAGGGGCCGGGTTCAAGGCCGCGGTGGCGCTGAGCCTCAACTCTCCGCCCACCGCAGGCGAGTGGCAGCTCACCGTGTCCCTGTCTGCACTCGCGCCTGTACACAGGTCACACATTTATCCGGAATACCGCTCTGCGGGAGAAACCTGAGGGGACATGGATGCTCCTTTGGTTTCTCCTCCCGAGGGACCTGGCAAGAGTGCACAGCAGGAGTGACCCAGCAAACGTTGGGCTGCCTCTCAAGTCACAGCATCCTCTGGTCACTCAGTCACTTTGGCATTTCCGCCGCTACCTTGGGACCCTTACTGCTGAGCTTTTGTCTGGCCCTCACACTTGCTGAAATCTTCATTAACAGCAAGGTGGAAGGTAAAAAAGAGTTTGGCTTTCTAGTATCTCTTTAAAGTTCTCCTCTTGCCCATGGGTTGCTGCATGGCATTCACAACTGGACCTGCTGTTTCCACGTTCTCTGTAAGAGTCAGTGGGCACCTGTTCCCCATTTGAGAGAAGGTGGCTGACATGCATCAAGTCCCCTTCCCGGGAAAAGTCTTTTTCCCTTTTAGAAGTGAGAATAACGTCATTTGCACAGTGGCAATTTAAATTCTTATTAACTATCTTCTTGAGAAAAGTAAGTTGAATCTTAGTTCAATTATATCCCTGTTTGACTTTCAAAGGGGTGATGCTAACACCTGAGATAGCATTTGAGGAAACAGGGGTGGGAGAGCCATGTGGTCATGGGGGGGTCTCATGTGGAGAGCCACGCCCCTTGGCGAGGATCACACCCCCTTCCTCACGCCTCGCTCTTCCCACCACCAGTGGTCTCACTCCTGGTGAGAGTGCCCACCCCCCAATCGCCACGAGACCATGGCCATGGTGTGCGAATCTACTGGCCAGCTCTATGGACCTCATAGGAGGTCTTCCCGCCAGTCCCGGGCAGGACATGCTCCTCTAATGGCACCAGAGGTAAATCGTGTCCCCATCAGGAGCCAGCATCACAGCTCTGGAGCAGAAGGACGTGGGTGGCTTCAGCAGGACAGGTTTCCCATCTGGGATCTACTCTGATTCTGTCGGAGAAAGTGACCGGGAATTGCCACATCCTCCAAGGAACTTGTGATCTTGGACGTGGAAATACTTTTTCCTTTTTGAGCGCAATGCCTGAGAGAAAAACATGACAACTTAATCAATTCGCGGCATCTGGGTTTCCATGTGAGCATTTTCCCAGAATCCTCCTCTTCTGTCTCCCTCTTTTCATCCTTAACCTCAGGGCACTTCCCAGCTTTCTTTGCTTTTTGTTCTCTTGTGGCAGATCTGTGCCCCCTTTACCTCGATACATGTATGTACATAGCAACGCCACATTCGTTTTATCCAGTCATTTCTGAACGGCTCTACTCCATCCTGTGTATTCTGATTTCTTGCTTGCTGCACCTCGCTCTTTGCTACGTATTTAACGGACTGTCCATTCATGGTGACCGGCTGTTCTCAACCCGCTCCTTTCTGATGCTCTATTCCCAGCAAAACTACCCAGCGATTTTGCAGTGATCCTTGAAAACAAAAGAAGATAAAAGCTATTCTTGATGCTTAACTGCCCACCAGGACCAGGCATCTTTGGCACACTGACCTGATTTCACGTACCATGTGGGTCTCGTGGATCGATCCTAACGAATCTGTCTGCTAATCGGATCTGAGCTTCACCAGGTTCAAAGAGGAACCACTAAGGAGCCCCTGTGATCAGAGATTCGTCCACGTTCCAAACCCACGTTCCAAAGCAAGCTCCCGGCCTCGCTCAGCAGCACTAACTTGGGAACTAAGGGGTCCCTCTTCTGTCTGTGTCACCAACTCAACTCCCTCCTGCACAGGTCAGAACCGACGCCTGGGTCACGGATCACGCTGGGTGTCGTCTCCAGAGGATCTTCCCGAGAGACAGCTCACAGAATCGTCGGGAAGAGTGGACCACGGTCGGCCTCAGACTTTAGAAGTGATCCCCCCAAACCAAGCAAATCGGGGCCACCACGGGAGGCGCCGGTCTGCCGCGATGTGAAACCTAATGTGTCTAGAAGCTTCTTTTCATGTTAGCCAGCCACTACCATCATGGCTGGCCCCAGAAACATACTTCCTCTGTCACCCGCGATACCAACAACGTGGCGCACTGCCCTCAGCTGGACTCAGGGCCCAAACACGTTTCACATAAGTCCGTCTAATTTTGGAGCCTAAGAAACGCTCAGAATAACCTGAAAAGCTGTGTTTAACATGTAATGTTTCACCCTCCAACCGCTCCTCTACAGGAAGGCATGCTAGCACAGGGCTGGGGGTGTGGGGTGCGCCCCAAACCCGCCTCCTTCAGGCCGGTGTGCCCCTGCCTGCTCTCCCCACCCCCCACCGCTGCCTCATTTCCTCTCTGTCCTCGGCATTCCCGTGACCTCTGTCTGAGTCTCTCTTGCTCCCCATTCATCGTGGTGTTTGCGTCTCTGTTACGCTTTACTCCACCAAGAGATCCTTTCTCCTTTTGTCTCTCCAGTGTTGACTATAATCTAAAGCACACATACATTTTAGACATGTTTTAACACCTATTGAAAGTAATTTTAATAATCTTTATTCTTCATCTGAGACTTAGTGAGTTGAATGTGTTCTATTTTTTTTTTTTTTTAGGAAAACACTCCACTCAGGTTGTGACTAACGAATGAGGGGTGAAGGCTGAGGCGGGGAGAGAGCGGATGTGGGAGAAGGAAAGTCTCGAGCACCGTCCCCCCACTCTGTGGTCTCGGCGCCTGGCCCGGGAGTGGAGATAATAACGCACTGGGGAAATGGCACAGGGATGACGCTGAAACCCTCTTAAGACACCTGGCGAATGGCAGGCTTCCACGGTCACGCCCACTCGGGGCCGACCTCTGCACACTCATCACTTTGCCCCTCAGCCCCGCTCCCCTGGGCCTTTCGTTGTGAACCTCACCACCCAGCTCTCACAGACACCAAGAAGACACCGCGCTGTCCCAGCCGCCTTCTCCCAGAGCCTCAGCCAGTAAATCCCACACCCACGTCCCTGGATGCAAATTAAGGTGCTACCCAGGGGGCAGTGTTACAGGGGAGACGTACACATAAATATTAACTGAGTCACGCACTCTAATCACCTTCCTGTGTCTGTTTAAAAAAAAAATAATGAGAGTATATCTGGCATTTTAATGAACTTATAACCTGAACACCTCACACACATTAGGGCTGTGTCTGGGGAATAGGCAGGTAAGACTGTGAGGGGTCAGGGGTGAGGACGCCAAGCTCAGCCTGAACGGTCTCAGAGCACTGTTATCTGGGAGTTCAGGCTGTCCCTTGGATGTCCATCAAGGCTGAACGGCCACCATCAGATAAACCCGCCCTGGGAGAGTGACCCCCTTCGGACTACCGCAGATCATAGCCCAGATACCGAATATTGCGGTCTCACCCCGTTGTGCCGCTTTATTACAGCCGAGCACAAAAGCGTGTTTGTGTTAGCTCTGCCTCAGTTCGCCACGGGAACATCAGATCTTCTCAGTGTTCGCGCGCGATGACCACAAACACTCCTGAAATCGCGTCCAGGACCCGGCGTTTTGTTGAACCATGTGCCGAACTCCACTAGACGGGCTTACCCACTTGGGGTTTTTTGTTAAATTAAAAGGGACAGCAGCTGTCTACAGACACTGCCGTGGGCAGGGAGCAGCGGTGCAGTGGGCATTCTTAGGGGGCGACACCTTCCGGGGACTGGCTGGTCCTTACACTTGGGGAAGAGTCTTTATTGCTTGAGATGCTGTAGACTGGGGGCACAGCCACACAGCACCCCTCAGTGAAATGCTTCGGGAGCCGTGCTTGTCTGACTCAAGAGTCAAGCCTTCTGTTTGCACTTCGGCTCTAACCTGGGTGCTGGCCAAAATTGCCTCCCATCGGCACCCAGGCCCCGCGGCCTGCTCGAGCCAGACAGGCAGCGAGCCAGACTCCATTAACCCCCAAACCTGACCACTGACCTTTCTTGGGGGAAAGCAGATCCAGATGAATTTATTGCCCTCACACATAATATTCAAGAGAACCCTTTGGAAAATCACTGGATGATGCATCTGAGCAAATTGCATTATTTATCATACGTCGGCTCTTTCTCCTCTCCCACACTGGGCCGTCAGGGACTGCCTATGCCGTGGGGAGAGCCTCAAGACCCAAAGGAGCACAGTGACAAGGAGGCTGAGGGCGGAGCACATCTTGGCCACCAGCCTGAAGGACAGATGACACTGACCTCTGATGCCTAAGCCCTGGCAGAACCAGGAAACAAGAGACAGCATGACATTCATCTGCAGACGTTAAGTGTGGGTTCCGTCTGACCAGCCACCTTCTGCTGTGGGACAGACTTCTGTTGGGGGAGCGTGAATCCGCAGAAGCCAGCCGAGCTACAGCCCCGTCCTGGGGTCAGGGACCCTGGAGCAGGGGAGGGTCAGCTGCAGGATCCGGTCACTGCCGTCTCCATCCTGGGCGAGCCATGCCACCTTGGGGGTGGGAAGGCTTGGTGTCTGTGTTCATAAAAGAATCTGAACGTGTACCAGGCAGTCTGCTTTTCTAATATGTTAACAGTACTTCGGGTTTCCACGGCGTCTTTGATTGGAGAAAAGTAATATGAGCAGCTTGTAAATTATTAAGGTCTCTTTTCAAATGGAGTCTCGAGTGGAGACTGGGCTTGCATTTTCCTCGGGAGACTGGCAAACTGCTCTGGGCAACTTTCAGATAAAGAAACCACCCATGCGTCATTTTAGGGGGAAACGCAGACGCTGGCCTTAACTTCCTCCAAGTGCTTCCTCTTCCCCCGGGGGCGTGCGGCGCGCGGAATGGCATCACCGTGCTGGGACCGCGGTGGTTCTTCAGGTCAGAGATGGTATCAGCCACCAGTGTGGGTTCAGGCAGCTCCTTTATCAGGGAGATCTGGGTCCGCCACAGGCCACTGGTGCGGGCCCAGCCTGCGGAGGCGGGGCCCGTTCTGCCTCCCGGTGCTGACGCAGAACCTGGGACAGGGCTCGGTCAGTGGTGACTCCCATGAGGAGCTTGATGGCAGCTGATGGCGGAAGCCACTGGGCCTCGGCAAGAGCTGAAAACCGACGAACCGAACGGTGAGGCAAGTGTGTCCCACCTGGTCTGCTCGGCGGCCCCACTGCCGATAATGTTAAAACTGGAGAATTTCACCGAAAAACCCAGGTTCCTGGCTTCTTGTTGAAGGTGGGAGACTCTAGTAACACCAAGGTGTGTGCCCACATGGAATTTTCACAAGACCACATTTTCTTAGGTGGGGCAGACACTCCAGATTTCCCAAAATTGACAAAGTACAGGTTCTCACTCACTGTGGAAATATTTTTCTTGTTGCAAGGAAAGTAATTCTTTTTTTTTTGCATTCAGTATAACTTTGTATTAGTTTCAGGTGTGCAGCATAGCGATCAGATGATCATGCACTTACAAAGTGAACCCCTGATGTTCCCGGCATTCCCGGCAGCACACAGAGCAGCACCGAGTACGTTCTCGTGACTGCTGTGCCTGCCAGTCTGCACTTCTCGGTCCCTGCACCTCTGTCACCCAGCTCCCCAGCCCCTCGCCTCTGGCCGCCACCCTTCTGGTCTCTGCCTCTGTGAGTCTGTGTCTGTTTTGTTAGTTTATTTTGTTCAGTAGATGCCACATGTGAGTGAGATCATGTTTGTCTTCCTCTGACTGGCTTATTTCACTGAGCATAATACCCTCCAGGTCCATCCACGCTGTCACAAAGGGTGAGATTTCACTCCTTTTGTGGCTGAATAATGTCCCACTGTGTGAATGCACCACAGCTTGTTCGTCCACTCGTCCACTGAGGGGCACTGGGCTGCTTCCAACCTTGGCAATCGCAGATAATGCTGCAGTGAACATAGGGGTGCACACACCCTTTTGAACTAGTGTTTCGGGTTTCTTTGGATCTATTCCCAGAAGTGGAATCACTGTATCAAAAAGCACTTCCATTTTTAATTCCTTGTGGTATCTCCACACTGCTTTCCACAGTGGCTGCACCTGTCTGCATCCCACCAACAGTGCACGAGGGTCCCCCTTTCTCCACAGCCTTGCCAGCACTTGTTGTTTATTGATTTATTGATGATGGCCATGCTGACAGGTGTGAGCTGATAACTCATTGTGGTTTTAATTTGCATCTCTCTGATGATTAGTGACGTTGAGCATCTTTTCATATGTCTATTGGCCATCTGCATGTCCTCTTTGATGAAGTGTCTACTCAGGTCCTCTGCTCATTTTTTAATGGGATTGTTTGTTTTTTTTGGCATTCAGTTTGTAAGTTCTTTATGAATTTTGGATGTTAACCCCTCATCAGATGTATCATTGGTGAGCATGTTCTCCCGTTCGGTGGGTTGTCTTTTCAGTTTGTTGAGGATTTCCTTTGCTGTGCAAAAACTTTTTGGTTGACGTGGTCCCATGTTCTTTTTTTTCTGTTCTTTTGTCTCCCTTGCCCAACAAGACACATTAGAAACAAAAATGCTGCTAAGAGAAAAGTCAGAGATTTTACTGCCTCGGTCTCCTCTGGGATTTTTATGGTTTCGAGTCTTACATTTAAGCCTTTGATCCATTCAGAGTTTACTCTCGTGCATGGTGTGACAAGTCGTAAACAGCCGACAAACTACTGGATGGACGAACAGACCAAAGACTTAAACGACATCTGAGTGAACAACACAGTGCCTCCCTCCCGCTGTCGACCCCTGGGCTGTCTGTGCCGGGAACGTGCTGTCCAGGTGGCAGCAAACTTGAGAGCCCCCCCAGAACTGCACCTTGTCACTGCATTCTCTGTCACCACCAGGGCTCCCTGCCGGACTCCCAGCCTGGGGTCGAAGAGGAGGAAGGTGGACCTTGGACGTGACAGACATGCAGACGAGGCAGTGCAGTGAGAAGTGAGGGGTGAGGTTAGAGGACGCTCCGTGAGGGCTCGGGCGGCAGCTCCCAGGTGTGTTGCCGCCGTGCCCTCCGGACTAGGCTTTGCAAGAGCACGTCCTGCACAGGGGCTCACGCAGGTGCTCCCAGCACGACGTCAGGGCCAGCTGTGAGTGTCTGTGTGAGCAGTGTCCCTTCCTAGTGATCCAGGGACCATCGGGGAGCCTTTTGTTAAATCTGGGTCAAAGGGGATTTTTTATCTCCAAATTCCAAGCGAACAGCAAAATTATATTTGCATTTATGTAGATATTACATGCAAAACTGTACTTTAATTCTTGTGCTACCTAAACATGTGAGCAGAATTCAGCCATCAGAGTTTACAAAGGAGAATCTGAAAGTCATTCCTCTGTGAGCCTGTCACATACATACACACACAGCGGGGTCACCATCCCCAAGAGAGTCACTGTCCCCAGTTTGAGACACCAAAAGCACATCTAAGTAAGCTGTTCCTATTCTGCTAATTCTAAAAATAGTTATTCAACATAACAGGAAATTTGAAATAAGATTTGATTGAAAGATAAGGAAAATACATACAAGTGTTAACCCATGCAAGTTTCTTACTCTTTTAAAATAAAATTACTGTTTCGAGCTTTACAGCTGAGCTAGTCTGTGCATCGGAAGCCAGGGAGGTCTCCGACGGCAGCTTGCTGAGGGACCTTTGCCTCGCTCACTCGCCGCGGAAGTTCCTTCCTTCCCCTCCTGAGTCTGGAGCAAAGTGGACTGATAATCGCAGGCTGGTGCAGCCAAGGTGCCATTTCATTAGCTTAATGCTTCTTCTGAATGAAACCCCTTCCTGCCAACACCATTAGACTCAGAAGACTTCCGACTCAAATGGCGAAAGAGAGCCTAAGGCCCCGCACGCACTGGAAGCACCCCTGAGGGCTGCGGGGATCCGCTGTGCTTTTTCAGGGAGAGATTACACAACTCAGGTTCACGGCTCAGATTAAATCACGTATTGGCTTATTCATTTTCATTGACCACTTACGAGTCTATGTTGTATATTTTCTATTTCAGTTAGTGTGTTTACAGAAGAACACTATAATTAATAATCACCCAGTGTTTTAGAATTATGCATTAAATAAAAATGGTAGCTTACACTCCCAGTCCACTGGTGTTTGTCCTGGTAATTGGAGGAGGGTTAGCCCAATAACAGTGAGCGGTAAAAAAGCGGAGATTTGTGTGCAAGACGAGAGATGGGAGGCAGCATATACATGAAGAAGAGGGAGGGCCGCGTGCAAAGAGCACTTGAGAAACCTGAAGAAGGTGGAGCAAGACGTGCGGTCTTCGGGCCTTATTCCACCTTTCCGGGGAACGGCCAAGTGCACGAGGGGCCGAGAGAGCCCACGCTGGATGTCGTTCTAGATTCCTCTGTGCGTAGGTGTTGCCCTGAAAAAATTACATGATTTGCTTCTAGGGGAGAGTAACAAAGTTCCACGGGCTTAGTTTTTTTAAATCATATCACTCGTTCATTGATAACGTATTCCCTGAGTCCTTCCTAGAACCAGGTAAGGCTCTGTCATCAGAGACACATTTGTGAAAAAGACAAAGTCGCTTTGCCCGCGGCATTTACGTTCTGTGGGGGAAACACATCATCAGGAGCAAATAGACACAGAAGCAGCAGGTCGTGTTCGCCCTGGTCGCTGAGGGTCACGAGGAGGTACAGGGGTGTGGGACACACACAGAGACTGCAGCTCCATCTGTGTCACCTTAGGGGGCAAGCCTCCCTGGGCACTGGGGGACCACGGTGGTGAGGACAGGGGCAGCACCTGCCTTCTCCAGGCTCCTGGCCCCTAATCAGTGGAACATGGGCTTTAGCTGGTCACCGACCCACTCAGTCCGCTGTCCCGTCCTGCTGCTGTGTTCACACACTGTGTCCCCTTCCCTGCTCCCGGCTCTTGGCCCACAGCAAGGCCAGGCTGGACGGGACTGATGACAAAGGAAACAAACATCCAAGCCTGTGGAGAAGTTTTGTGAGTTTATTTGAGCCAAACTGACAATTGCTGGGAAGCAAATTCTCAATCAGCTGAGAAAACGCTCTGAAAAATGGCAGTGTTGCAGCTTGTTCTGTACGTGAGACTCGAGAGAGGAGAGGTGAGAGGTGGCCACAGGATCCACGGGCGGCAGATGAAGGGGACAGGAGGCGGCAAAGCAGGGAGAAATCTCTGAGATGGACAAAGAGTAAAACGGAGAGACCCCTCTGCCCTTACTCGGGTGGGGACGGGGTCGTTAATACTGAACCGCTGCAGCGCGTGGGGATAGTGCTGGGGGAACAAGACACAGGGTAGGGGAGGGGTGCTGGGGCCTCCTGCTGGGGTGGAGGCCGAGCCCTGAGGGGTCTGGGAAGGGGCACCACTCTGACGTGTCTGAAGTTTATTGGCTTAGATGCGAAAAGACCACAGACAGGCTCAGTGACAGCAAAGGCTGACATTTGTCAGGGAAGCTACCGGCCTCGGACGTGACTCCCTCCCACGACACGCTCTGCAGTTAAAAAGTTCTGTGTTCACACCGTCCTGTGTGGTGATTCAGTCTCTGAGTGCGTCAAGCCGCCCTGCAGCCCCCCCCCCCACCCCTGCCCTGAGCTTGTCAGGGTGAGTGTGTGGCTCCTTTTTAATCCACAGGACCAACCGGTTTGGTAACAGCCGAGTGAGAACAGAAGCCGCTGGGGAGTTGAGAGACCAGAGGGCTGGCCGCATCGGTGTCTCCAGAACCTGGTCCAATGATCACACACAGGGATTCGAAAGCAGACGTCCAGGGCGGGGACCGGAGAAGGGACGTGAGAACAGAGCAGCGGGCTGCGTGAACCAGGAAGGCCCGTGGCTCCCGCACAGCTGGCCCGTCTCCGCTGAACTTGCACGGGCTCCTAGAGTGTTCGTCACAGGTTCTTCGGTCTTATTTCAAGGCCCCGAGCGCCTTGGAGCCTTTTTTGTTTGTTTGCTCTTTGGGGGCCAGATCAGCTGTTCTCACCCGTCTGTGCAGCCAGTGGTGAGCGTTTTCAAGAACAGGCTGGTCTGCACCCCCAGGGCAGTGTCTTACCATGAACTAGGACATGGGCCTCAAAACAAAATCTGGAATTTGTAAAGCTGCATAATCATGGACTGAAATTACGATTATTATTTTTCAATGACTCGGTTTAATGTGACAATGTTAACTGTCCCAGATCAGCACCGAACTCACAGCCTGGTCCCGACTCAGCACTCGGTCTCCCCGCCTCTTCGGGGGTCTGAGCACGGGGTGAAGGCGGAGAACGCACACCGACGAGGAGGCAGGAAAGCGTGAGAATGAGAAGACCCACATTCCGCGCAAAGGCCCTCCGTAGCGGTAGCTGCTAACGCTCACGCGAACCCTTGCGAAGGACGTCCACGTGGCGGGCTGAGGGTGGAGTTCCTATCAGGTCGGGGCAGACAGAGGTAGAATTGTAAAGCTGCACGACCAGGGGCTGACACTGCACGTTTTAATGACTTGGTTCAGTGTGGCCGAGGTACGGACCCTGCACGGCCGTACCCAGGGCTTCCCCCACGGCCTGCAGAGCCGTGTGCCCAGAAACCACGGACAACAGGGACCCCCACTGCGTTTCTCGATCCCCAGAACCGACCACGGTGCCCTGAGAACAGAGTGTGCTTGTCGGACAGATGGAAATGTCCAGAAGATATTTCATGAGAGACCACTTTGAAAACTTTACAAAAAAATCTCTACGGATATTTGATGTAAGAACTTGGACGACCTCACAGTTTCCTGTTATCCGGATTGAAAAGAGATTAGCGTGTCCGGCCGGTTGTCACATTTTCTAAAGTCTTCTGTCTTTTTTCTCTAACTCAAAGCCAGGAAGGCTGCGCGCCGCTGTTCCCATAATGTTCTTCCCCGCGCGGACTGATGTTGGTTTTAAGCAAAGGCACTTCATGTCTAACCCTATTAAAATTTGCAAACACTGGTTGCCAAAGGCAGGCAGAGTCTTAATTTAAATTTTAAGTGGAAAGTTAATTGTTTTGTAAATTAATCAGTAACATGGCTTAGCTCTATTTGCCTGGTTAATCACTTTCCCTGCCAGGGCCACCTGACTTTACATGGGAAGGTCCTCTCTGGGGCCCTCACACTCACGGTTTGCTGAGAAGGGCGTGTGACACATGCACGGCCTTTGCCCGTGTAAGTGTCGCACTTCTGACGTCTCACACTGAGCGGTGGCTTTGTTTTAGGAAAGGGGGACACCGTCTCTCTGTCCTGCTGAGGAAGTCCCTGCGAGGCCACACCGTGTGGAGCTGCAGTCCAGACGCCGGCAAGAGACCAGCCTGTGTAGGTGCTGACTTAGTGGGCCCCAGGCAGTGGTGGGGGTCCGAGCCGGTCACCACAGTGAGTCGGGGCGTGGCCTCGGGGGACTGAAGACTTGAGGCCCTACACTGTGGTGTGGGCCCGTTATTTAACCTTCAGAAGTCCCCATTTCTCAGCCTCTGGAACTGTGAGGAGTTCGTTTCTGAGCTTCAAGCCGCCAGTCTACGGTGTTTTTAAAGCGGAGTAAGCCCCTAAACCATCACCACACAGAGAGGAGCTCGGTTTTCAGTGGAGCTGTCGACTGAATCACAGCGAGGGACAAACAGGGATGACTGCCTGCCACCGAGCCCGTCTTTGAGGGCCGGGAACAGGAGCAGCCGGTCAGCGGGAAGACCGGACGGCGTCGGCGTCCAAGGGCGGGTGGCAATGCACAGCGGTGTTTGGGGGGCAACAAACCAAGAGATCTACTGATATGTCCACTTGTTTTCTCAGGACAAGATGGTCAGCCAAGGACAGTTAGTCAACAGTGAAAAATAATTCAAGAACAAACACAGGTTGAAAACAGTCAACACAACCGGAAAAAAATACAAACACACAAAACAATAGGAACCGGCAACTGCTTGACTGGCAGAAGCAAACGTTATCTCAAGTGGGGATGACAATTACAGGAACGCAGACGAAAGGGTCGGTGGCTCAGGATGCATCGCTGCAGGGATGGGAGAGACAGAGACCGCGTGGCGAGGCAGGGACACGGCGTGC
The DNA here is from genome assembly GCA_007922815.1 of Macrotus californicus. NCBI lineage: Eukaryota > Metazoa > Chordata > Mammalia > Chiroptera > Phyllostomidae > Macrotus > Macrotus californicus. The sequence goes on from VMDR010000136.1 coordinate 167,689, forward strand.
TCCACCTTTAAGAGAAAGCATGCCGATGACCCAGAAACAAGGGGGCTCTCCTGAGGCGAAGGCGAGGGGCTCCCTTCGGGGGGGCAGGCTTCTCTTTCTGGAGTTCTCCATCGAATCCGTCTCTCCCCTGGACCCCCCATAGTCCTGACAGCAGAACCAGGTCCACGTGCGTTCCACTGGGTGGCTCGTGTCCCTCGGCAGACGTGGCCTTAAAGGCCAGCGTGCTTACCGCCCAGTGCGATCTATCAATGATGACCATCGCCTTGTCCTGCGATGATTTCATTTAGAAATGCCCGCCATCTGTGTGGACTCGGCCCCAGCTGCAGAATCGCGGCCGCCGCGCTCTCCCAGGGCAGAACAGCAAAGAGAGAGCAACAGGACGAGCCAGTAGGCTGTGGGCGCCGGGCCATTTAATTGCTGCTATGAGTGCTGCCTAAGGAAGATTCTATGGGCCCTCTTTTTACATTTTTTTCTCACAAATCAAGACTCAAATTCCAGTAGGTTTATTTTTTCTTGTACTATTTTTGTTTCTCATGAATTAAGGTTCAAATACCAGTAGATATTTTTCCTGGCTCAACAGAAAACCGTGTGCTCAGTGGCTGGCTGTGTCCTTCGGCTGGTCTGCTCCCTGACTTGACCCCGGAAAGCCTAGTTTAAAGGGGTGCACAAATTAAACCCACCACCTGGATCCCACGTGCCCCTCAAGGCAGGAGAAGCCCTTCAATCCCTGCTTCCCTTTCACTCTGGCATTTTGACAAGTTCTAGAAAAGTTCTCAGGTAGCTCGTACGCAGATTTCCAGAACTGCCCGTACGAGGTGCACCTGTCCGCGTCCCGAGGGCTCGGGGCACTTCTGGGTGGTTGAGCAAGCATTCCGATGATGCCCACAGGCCCCCACGCGCTGCTGTCTTCTTGGAAAACTGAGAGGCACAAAGAATGTTTCTGTGTGAGCCCAGCCATTCCAAGTCTCTCTTGTTGGTTCAGACACAGCTGGGTGGCCCTCCATCTTCTATTGGCCAAGAAAGTTGCCCCACCTGATTGGTGAGTTTACCTGTCGAAGGGGCGGGGGGGCCTCAGCCAGCCAGCACTGGATTGAATCCAGTTAGAAGTAGCCAAGCAGCTCTTCTGTGAAAAACCACTGGGCTCGGAGTTCATTGCTACAGGACACTGTTCTCTCCTGGGACACGGAGCCCCTGGCTGTCCAGCTGATTCGCCAGCTCCGCAGCCTAGCCGGCGCAGACCGTCGGAGGACAATGGCACGCTCTGCCCTGCAGTACGCCGGACTGACGCTGGGCGGTGTCGGCCTGGTGGGCACAGTGGCCGTCACCGTCATGCCTCAGTGGAAAGTGTCTGCCTTCATTGGGGGCAACCTGGTGGTGTTCGAGAACCTGTGGGAGGGCCTGTGGATGAGCTGCAAGAGCCAGGCCACCTTCCGGCTGCAGTGCAAGATCTACGACTCCCTGCTGGCTCTGCCCCCTGACCTGCAGGCGGCCAGGGGGCTGACGTGTGCGGCAGCCGTGCTGTCCTTCCTGGCCTTCGTGACAGCCGTCCTCGGCATGAAGTGCACCAAGTGCACCGGGGACGACGACAGGGCCAAGAGTCCCATCCTGCTGGCGGCGGGGGTCATGTCCATCACCGCGGGCCTGGTGGTGCTCACCCCCGTGAGCTGGGTGGCCAGCTCCATCGTCAGGGACTTCTACAACCCCACCCTGGACGACGGCCGGAAGCGCGAGCTGGGGGCCGCCCTCTACCTGGGCTGGGCCTCGGCGCTGGCGCTGGTGGCTGCAGGTGCCGTCTTCTCTTGCGTCTCTTATGCCCGTGGAGACAGCGGGGGTTACAGGTACTCCCTGCCTTCCCACCGTGCGCCCCCCAAAAGCCGTCACATGGATAAGTCCCTGAGCGTGTACTCCAGAAGCCAGTACGTGTAGGTGTGCGCATGTTTGTGCTCTGCCTGTGAAGCCACGCACCTGACCCGAACACCCACTGCTGTCTGGAAGAGCAGCCGGCGGGGGAGACTCGGGTTTGCCGCCTGTCCCTGCGGAACGCTCCTCTCGGGAGGCTGGACACGGCCGTGGGCTCCGGCAGTTCGGCAGAACGCACGGCGCACTGCGTGGCTTGTCTGCGGTGATTTGTCTTCTTAAGTGGTTCGTGCATCTTTCCTCTTTCATGGGTTTCTTCAAAACGAGGTTGCTAAAGGCTCTTATTTCACAGCCGAGCTTTCTCTGGGACGTAGCGTTGTGTATGCAGAGGGGAGAGTGTCTCACACAAATAGAGAGGCTTATCTGGCTCTATTCTAAATAAAATGCTGATCCATTACACTGAACAAACAGAATTCAACCACTGCTCTTTGAGGACTCAGGGATGAGATTGAAGACTGTTAATATGAATTGTTTAAAAGCAGCTTAGCGATTAATGCACTGGGTTTATAATGACGGCTTAAGAAAGTCTTTAATCAGCAAGATAAAGGAAACGGGAAGGCTCTCTGATACCCGTTTTCCCGACTCCCTTCCCCCTTCCCCCCAGGGCCCTCGGGTCCTCACACACTGCATTAGCATCTTCCACAGGCACACATTTTGTCGGGGGCTTGGTGCGGAAACGCCTTTCCAGAGCTGTGCTGAGAAGGGGCAGCACTGTGATCTCGGAGACAGTGAAGACTTCAGGACAGTGACACTTTCTGCCTGTTAGATTTTCTGCCTGTTAGATTTTTGTGCTTGGGAGGGAGGCACTTGGATAAGAAATCATATACGTGCATGAATGTTTGGAGAACTGCTTGAATAAAGACTTCGGGTTTTTATCAATATAGGTAAGCGGACAGAAAAATAAAGTGTCTTAGTTTTATTTGCTTCCCCCAAACAAACAAACAGAAAACAAAAACCACAAGTTATTCTTTCTGAGCTCCATCTTCCCCTTTGTGAATTCCTAAGTCAAAAAGGTCATTTTGTTTGCCAGGGTGAATTTTTTACTTATTCCAATGTTGGTTATGTGTTACTAAGGTATAGAAACGCTATATTCTAGTGTTTTCCCCGAAGTTGATGCAATTGATCATCTAGTTTGAAAGTCTGTAGCTGCACTTTTTTTAGCTTAAGTGATTATATATATCATTTGCTTTATTTCTTTTGTATTAATAAATTTGTCCTGTATATAAATTTTTTACTATTCTCCATTTTTTCTGTTTTATGAAACTGTAATGAGTTTTTGAAAACCTGATGTTTTGGGGTCTCTAATTTTAACTAGAATATCAAGGTCATGTTTTAAAGATAGAGGTAGGTTCAGCATTAATGTTTGAGAATCTGAAATAATACAGTCACCTCATAACCAACGCATCCCTACGCGAGTGTTCGATGAACAGGACATGCCTGCGACTTGCCAGGGTACAGCTTTAGGTCCCCGCAAACCCAGGCACCACAGACATGACGCGTGGATCAGCCACCCCACACAACTTTCCAAGGCTACACACACTTCCACCTCGAGAAGCGGCATCCGTGAGCAGTGACGGCTCACGCTCTCGGGCTGGGGTTATGCTCAGGACCCTCCTTCTTTATATGAGTCATGTCACTAAACATTCCATGAGAGGTATATGATTAGCTCAGTTCACAGATGAGGGTGCCTTGGAACGGCTCATTGTTCCAAGACACATCCAAACCAGCGAGAAGTTTTATGAGTTTATTCAGGTCAAACTGCCAAGGCTGCAAAATCTCAGTCAGCTGAGAAAACACTCTGGAGACCGGCAGCATCGCAGCTTGTTCCGAACGTGAGACTCGACGGAGGAGAGGAGAGACGTGGCCATAGGATCCACGGGCGGCAGACGAAGGGGGCGGGAGACAGCAAAGCGGGGAGAAATCTCGGAGATGGACAGAGAGTAAAATGGAGAGACCCCTCTGCCCTTACTCGGGTGGGGACGGGGTCGTTAATACTGAACCTCTGCAGCGCGTGGGGATGGTGCTGAGGGAACAAGACACGGGGTGGGGGAGGGGTGCTGGGGCCTCCTGCTGGGGTGGAGGCCGAGCCCTGAGGGGTCTGGGGAAGGGCACCACTCTGACATGTCTGAGATTTGTTGGCTTAGATGTGAAAAGATGACAGACAGGCTCAGTGACAGCAAAGGCTGACATTTGTCAGGGAAGCTACCAGCCTCAGACGTGACCCCCGCCCCGCCCCACAACCCGCTGTAGTTAGGAAGTTTTATGTCCTTTCCACCCTGTGCGGTGACTCTCTGCCTCCGAGTGTTTAGGGCCACCCTGTGGGGCCTCCCTGGGCTGGTCAGGGTTAGGGGCGGCCCCTTTTATGTTCAGAATTGATTACCCAACAGTCAGGAGGAAAAGTAAGGATCATCTGACTTTATGGCTCATGTTCCTTTTCTTCAGAACAGCAGCTTTTACTCAACAGGGCATAGTTTATAAACTGAACTTTGCGCATAAAAAACATGACTCGCGGCTGTGGGTTGGGGCCATTTCAGTGCTTTCCTGAGACTGGTGATTTTTCTCGGTGCTGAGTGCCCGCCCGTCCTAGGCAGCTTTGCTGTTGGGCCAAATCACTCAGGAAACACAAGAACCGACCGAGCACCACAAAGAAGCAAAGCCAGTCTTCCGGGTGCTGGTCTTGACTCAAACCCCGCTTTTCACTTACGAAGCTCCCCTGAGTGTCCCAAACTCAACGCAGTGTTTCCCCCATTTCCCCCTAAGACAGAACTATAGCACTGTTGTTTTCCATCTGGAATGCACTCCTGAGTATCTCAAAAATCATCCTCTGTCTACATTCACTGTCCCCTCCTTTCTTCCTCCGTCCCTGAAACACCCTCAGAGATGCGTGCAGCTCCCCTCCCCATCCCCATCTCCTTTCCTCTCACAGTGCGAGCCAGGCCCGTCACTCCTGCCTGCAGAGCTCGGAGGAGCACTCGGTGCCCTCTAGGTCAGCCCAGACGCCCTAGCCAGCCACTGCCGGAGGCTCCTGCCCCATCACCCTCACAGTGCGGTGTGCCAGCCTCATCGGTGCATGGTACAACCATCACAAAGTTGACGCCCAGACAGGAGACCAGTGCACGTGCCAAAGGTCTCCATTAGCATCCCCCGAGAGGGGCACTGGGTCTGAGAAATGGTTTGATTGGCGGCCACTTGTGGGCAAGAGGACATTTTACCACGGAGACTTTGCAGCGCAGGGGACATGCGATGGGATGGGGCCACGCGGAGGCAGAGGGCAGGGCTCCCACCCTCACCTGACCAGTGTCCTCTTCCTCTTTCCTGCTGCACTTCCCACTGTCCCCGCCACGAGGGCCGTCTGCTGCCCCCAGCCAGGATGACGCCCCCATGCACTGTCACTACACGTTCCATGAGTTCCGCGGATAGAAGGAGATAAGGCACAGTTTCTGTTTCCAAGGGTTTACAGGGCAACAGGAAGAGAAGAGAGTGAGACATGGGCCTGGGCCCTGTGCCACCGCCTGCTGGTGCTTTTTGTCAGGTCACCTGTCCTCACAGCATTCCATGAACTCGCACGAAATCCCCGCGCCCCTCGGATTCAGGGGCCTGTGCTCCTCTTCCTGCCACACTGGCCAAAAGCGTCCTTGTGAAATCACCAAGGAGACTAAGTTCAGCTTGAAACCCTCGCTCTAGAAATCTCATCTCTGCCTCTAACACACGCCCGTCCCAAACCCAGCCTCTCTCTGACGGTCAGCTGCCCCCAAGACTGAGCCGGACAGAGGCCTGGGCTTGACTTGTGGTCAGGAGGTCGGGACCTCTGCAGACGAAAGAGAACGCCTGGGCCTATGGTGTGTGCCAGCCCCCGAGCCCTGAGGCAGAAGAACTGACTCCCTGGGCTACTTTCCCGCAAGACCAGACAGAGGGACATGGGGACAGACCTCAGAGCCGTCCTCCACATCAGGAGAGATGACTCGTCACCCTGACCCCACCTGTGACCAATAAGCCTCCAGCACGACCCTGAACCCCTAACCCCTGGTGCCTTGCGATTTTTGCCCTATACAATCCGGAATTTACACGCCGCTGTGGAGTTAGGGATTTTGAGCCTATGCTTCCGGTTCTCCTGGGTGGACCCGTTCACAATGGAATAACCCTCATCTCTCCACTGCAGTTTGGGCGCCTGGCTTCTGGCTCTGCCAGCACAGGGGTGTGCGGACTCTTTCTTCCTGACCACGCCTACCCGAGCCGCCTTTCTGAACAACGGATGCCAGGATGCCATGTCGCCACCCCTCCCCGAGGCTCCCCTGTGACTCCTGGTCACGGGGCTCTTCCCCCAGCCCCAGAATCAGCCTCGTCACCAGCCTTGGCATCACTTCGAGGCCCCTCTCTCCGCACCCGCAGCCTCTACAACAGTTTGCTGCTGTCTAGTTCCTGATGTCCCTGGTTCCAAAGGCCAACATTCAAAAATCCCGAGTGTGGAGTAAGAAGAGGTTTACGGATCAATAAGGTGCCCGCTTAAGTAGGCGGGGACTTAGAGATTCCTCATACCCATCTCAAAAGAGCCCAGAACTCAGGCTTCTTTTAAGTCAAGGGAAGAGACAATGGGTGGGGCAAGAGGTGATTGACAGGTAGGTGCCAACAGGGATCCCAGGATGAGCATGAAATCTCTAAATCTCTTGGTTCTGGGTCCACTGGCCCCTGCTGATCTAAGTCAGCCTTGAGACTCCTGAAAATCTTTGATAAACAATCCTCATTTTTGTGCACATCTCCCACCTCCTCAGGAGAGGCACCTTCTGGCAAGGGGCTGTTCTGCCAAAAACTGCCCTGCAGGCAGACTCTCTATAATAATTGGCATTTCTACAGCAAGAGCTATTGGCCTGCAGGCTGTGAGGAAGTGCTGGCTGGGCCTGTTGATAAGCGGGAGCCAGAGAGACCCAGCACTTCCCTCTGCTCCCCTGATGTCCACCACCTTTTCCTCTGGAGTTGACTTCAGGTTTCAGTCCCCATCACAGACCTTCTCTTTGAAATTCGCCAGGTCCTTCCTGGTTCAGAGAAAGTCTCCCGGCGCTGCAGCCCCTCCCCCCAATGCTAATGCCAGCACAGTGCCAAGCAGGGCAGCAGCTGGGGCCGGGCCAACGCACAGCCTGCAGGGGCTTCCTGCTAATTGCAGGTTCTGCAGGATTCCAAGAGGAAAGAACAGCTTTGCCGACCAAGTTGGATGAGCTCTGACAGCCACGAGAGTCCTGGGTTCCTGGAGCAGAGGCCTTGGGCTGGGCCTGAAGCACCGTGGGGGGCAGGGCACAGGGTTGTGTGAATAAGGGGCCTGCCCACTTCACAGCAAGCAGGGAGAAAGGAGACCTTTGTAGCTTTAGAGGGATAGTCTCAGGGCCAGAGGACCTAAGGACCCTTTCAGGGGTTGGGGTCCCCTTGGTCTGGGGCCTCAGGGAGCCCCACAACTGAGCGTGAGGGTGCAGAAAGCTGGGACCACACAGGCACTTGCTGTGGTCCCAGGCGAGAGAGCAGCTTTCTGGTTAGCAGGTCACAGCTGGCAGGGAGAAGCCTGCCACCCTGGGGTCACTGTCACTGTCACACTGACTTGACTTGCATAGGGGAGAGATCTGAGACTCCCATGAGAGAGGCCACACGGGACCCACGGGCAGAAAGAGCCAGTACAAGCCGAACCCGAGACCGGTGGGCCCCTGGAGGAGCCGGTCTCCTGGGAAACAGGACATCTTGCTCAAACCAGCCTCAGTCAGAGCCTGAGGCCGACCGAATCACGGGGTCACAGGGCTCCTCGTGCCTGAAGTAACACGGTTTCACATTGAAAAAGTCGGCAGGGGCCTGAGAGGTCAGGGAGGTCACTGCTGACGGGGAAATGGGACGTTCGGAAGGTCAAGTGGAAGAAAAGCTCAGAACACAGAGCAAACGTAGAAAGACAGGTGATTCATGAAGAAAAACATGAAGGGCTTGGAGATAAATTCAAGGACCTAAGAGGCGAATTCAGAGAGAGATCGATAGATGGAAGGAGGGGCCGTCGCTTCAAAATAGTGCTCGATCTTCAGACAAAAGGGCTCATCGGGGTCCTGGGAAAAGTTCAGTTTGCAGTCAAAGTTAAATTTCAGGTGCAAAATCAAAGTATCCAGGCTTCTACAAATCATAGCAAATTGCTTAAAAACAAAAAATCTGACTTCCCTCAAATACATTAAACCACAAACCTATGAGCTAGAAGATGGTGAATTGATGAGTCGAGTCAATGAGAGACAAAGTCCCTCACCAACAACTCTGTCCCCCTGGAAAAGCTTCATGCTCCTGTTAGAGAGAAAGGAAGGCCTTCTGAGAGAGAGAGAGAGAAAGAGAGAGAGAGAGAAGGGAGGGAGGGCGGGACAAGAACAGAAAAGGAAAGAAAACAGAGAAGAGGCTGCTCCAGAATCTAGCAGCTACACCGCTGCACAGCTGGCCGGGAGGGCAGACTGACGCTGCTGGACTCCCGGAGGGGCGGCGGGGTCCGGGGGTGAGGGGGGCGAGGGGATGTGCAGGGCCCTTGCTCAGCCGGACCCTGCCAGGAACAGAAGGAGCAGCTGGACCCGAGCCAGGTGGACAGAGGGTGTGAAAGGGCTGCTGTCTCCTGGACCTCTCCTCAATATTGCAAAGCTGGAATCACCCATGAACATGGCAAAGTTCAACCTCAAGTTCAGAACTACGGCCTTCCCAGGTCTGGAGCACAGAAAACACCTTCAGCACAGAAAACGAAGCAGAAAATATGGCCCAGCCACTTCTGTGGAATAATCTGCCTCAGGCTCCACGGTGCCACCTCTGAGCCTTGTCAGACTCCACGTCATTTCTTCATCACCCAGGACTCCTTCGTCCAGACCGCGACACCCACAGTGCTCTCAGCCCCCTCTCTGCCAGGGCCACTGAGCCTCGGCTGCTCTTATCCTGGTCCCCCTGCGCCACGCATCCTGGTCAGTGTCAGCTGGGGTCCGGAGTCAGTGACAACAGTGTCCCTCCCTGTGCGGTGTGGACCCTGAGGTCTGCCTGCCTGGCTCAGATGGGCCCGACCCCGAAGGGCCTCTTCGCGTTTCCAGCAAGGTGATCAGAGCACGGCAGCTGGAGGCGCTAAGGGTCTGCGAAAGAAAACACCGACCCTCAGGAGCCAGATGTCTGCTCTGCCGCTTGCCATGGGTCAAAGGCACCCCAGCGTCACAGAAAGGGGAAAAAACTCTAATTTGGGGGGAGGAGCTTTGATGTGTCGGGAACCATCTTTACACGCTGTCAGCCCCAAGCGGGCTTCTAAGAACTTCTTGGAAAAATGCGCGTTCCAATGGACTTCCCTCATGAAACAAAGGCATAATTCAGGGGTGCGCTTTGTGCTTTAAACGAGGTGAAGGAGACGTGGGTTTTCTATTAAAAACAGGTGCAAGGAAACATGCAATTTAAAACAAGGGTCTTAATCCTCCTCCTTGAAAATGAGGAAGAGACTTCCCTCCCGTCCGTTTTCTCCGAGCATTCGCTCTGGAAAACTTACCATTGAAAGGGCTTTCTTGTCCCTGTGCAACGCACACAAACCCTTCAAGAAACTGGACAGGCTTTTTGCCAGCTGTAGGACCCAGGACTTTCTCTGGATGCGGGAGCCACGTCTCTGCAAGGCAAACCTTGGGAGACAGGGCCCCCCGCTCCCCGGTCCCGCGGGGGCCAGGAGCCTGACCTCCGTGGCCAAGCTGGAAGACAGACTACAGACGGGTGCTTGTCTCTCCCCTGGATAAGGCTGGCTCACTATCCGATGGGCGCCCTAATGACCAGGCAAGTCTAGGCCGAACTGGAGTGTCGCAAAGGTGCTGTGGAGTCCTTGTCATTGAGGAGCAGTCACTGGCCTATCCTGAAGCCGTGGGGTGCCGGGCTGGGAGTGCTGGGCTCTGAGAGAAGCAGACTCACTCCCTGGTGACCCCTTGCAGCCTGCCTCCCAAAGCGGGGTGCTCTCCCGTTTTGTTCTGATGCTCAGCCAACAATGAACGTTTTCTTTCTCTACTGCTCTTGGGGAAAGGTCTGAAAGGTTGGAAGAGTTTCTTTTTAAATTTTATTTCCCAAACACAAGGCAAGATAAGAAAACAATGAGAAGGAATTTCATAATCTAGAAATGTACGTTTGGGAACAATCAGAAGCATTCCCCGACACGTTGTATATTCACATTCACCTGAACGCCCCTAACCAGGATGAGAAGCTGGAAATCTAAGTCTCCCCCAGAGAGAGGTCATGTAAATAGCGGCACGTCTGTCAACCCAGCCGCATATTTTCCTGCTGTTGTGTGATCCCTAGTAGCCTGAATATTACCGCTGAAACAACAGAATTAACGTGGAATTAAAAACAGTTTGAAAGTGTTACACCCATTGTGATCATGATTAAAACTCCCTCTCACACTGACACTCATGTACCCATGTCCACACAAACTTAGATGGGGTTATTTACGCTCATAATTTCTGTACTTTCATTTTTTACTGTGCAAGTATTTTCATGGTGGGAAAATCAACAAACTTGTGAGTATGTTTTAAAGATCAGGGTATATTAAAAACAGATAATTGACTTAACTTTGCAAAAGGTCAAAACAGGACTATGGAGAGAGACGAGAAAAGGCCATTAAATTCTGAGGGAAATAATAAAACTATGCGAAAAAGTGATGATAAATAACAAAAAAAGATTAAAAATGACAGAAAACAAGAGGAAGAATCAAAGAATATTTTCAAGATCTGTGGAAACAAGACCTGTGATTGAAAGCCAGCTGGTCTACCGTGTTTCTGGAAAAATTAGCGATCTGACGTGAAGGCTAAGAGCTAGTTTGATACGAGTTTCTATATTTCAAGTTTACCTGAAGGATTTTAGAAACATCTAAATGAAAATAGAAGCAGTTGTCAAATCAAGTCAACAAATACAAGTCGTGTGTTTTATTTCTGCCCTTAATTAGTAACACAATGGAGCACGTGGATTTTCCATTCTGCTCTGACTCTGATTCTGCTTTTAGTCCTTTACATGGTCTTACTCCACAGAGAAAACACACTTTTTTTAAAGCATGGCAACAGGTAAATGTAGGCTTCAAATTTTTCAGGCAGCTAATCTTCTAGCTGTCTTTATTAAATAATCTGTTCCCCATAGTTTGCTGATGCATTATTTATCAAGAAGTGAATGCATATTTATTTCACTCTCTTTCTGGGCTATATATTCTGCTTCATTGATCTCTGAATCTTTTCAAAGTAGATTATCACTAATTGATGTAAAGGTTGATGGTATCGTCAAATCTGTGGGTACTTGTCTGGAATACTCTTCATATTCTCCTGGCTTCTTCATGGAGTCATGTCCGCAGAGGCCTGGGCCCAGGCCACTGCAGAACGAGGGTGCAGGAGGCGAGAGCACCGCACTGGCAGTGAGGGGACCCAGAGAGTGACTGTCTCTTCCCCACTCACGAGAGCGACTATGGCAGGCACGCCCAGGCAGTGTCTCGGTGCCATCCATGCTGACAAATGTCAAACCCAACGGTGACAGAAAAGCAGTTTTGCCTTAGAACTCAGATGGCATTATTCATTTGGGGAGGGCTCTTATAAATCAATATTTAATTAGAGTTGAATTTATTGAATTTAAAAGATTTATTCCACCGAAAATCTCTCAGGCCCAGTGCAGATGACGCAACCTCAGTTAGGAAGCCTGGATTCTAGTACCTTTCCCAGGATGAACTGGGTGCCACGCTGGATCCCAAACCATCCCTAAAATCCGGAGTTCGGGGTGGGGGAGGGGGGACGGTGTCAGGCTCAAAAATGAGGATGTCACTGCAGTTGTCTCCGGCCCTACACAGAAGACCACAGTGCTACTATATTTTGGAATCAGAACCTTTCCATGCCATTTGCTCCACGTCTGCCTTCCCCCAGTGACAAGCTGGAGACTCAGCTCAGGGACAGGCTGACACACGACTTCCCCAGGTCACAGACGGGTAGGTGTGGATGAGCCGCTGCAGCCACACTATGTGCATGTCTGACGACCAGTAATGACCATGACCCCTCCCGGTTTCCTTCCTCAGGTCTCTGAGGATGTTTCCAGGCGCCTGGAGAACATCAACATCAGAGCCAAGTTTGTGAGTGACAGAAAGAGTCGGTGGCTTTGGTTCCCTCGGGGTCAGGCAGCTGAGTGGCAGGCCCAGGCAGCAGCAGGTGCTTGCTGGAAGCACAGTAAACAAGCAGTGGTCTCGTCGTAGAGAATTCTTGGAAGAACTGGCAGCTGCGCGCTCCGGTGTGTGCCTGCCACGTCTGCAAGATGCTCCCAGAACCGGGGCTCCTGTGAGGTCTCCCTGAATCCCTGTGAGTCTGTCGCCTCAGTTTACAGGCCCTCGGGCCTCCAGCACACGGCAGGACAAACTTCTCCGCAGTGACAGGTGTGGAGGGAGGGGCTGTGCTATGTGAAGACCAACCTTTGATGAGCCCGGACCAGACCCCGAGTTGAGGGCCCTGTGATCACAGCCTGAAACATATCTAATGTTACTTTTGCGTTTCACAATCCAGGTCGATCTGTTGATTGATGGTTCTAGATAAAATTCTATGTAATACTCTCCCGTTAAAAATTAAACATATAATGAACAAAAAGAGTGAAATAATAAAACTCTACCTCAAATAGATAAGCAATATTATCATTTCGGTGTTTAATTTTAAGTTATCACTTTTCCCAAATATAGTCAGTATTCAGAAAGGGAAATAAGAATATATTAAAAATCACCGTAGTTAATCTTTCGCAAACCTGCAACAATAACTGACCCCCATAAATCAGTTGGGAAGATTCGGTACAGCGATGCCCACAGAGCACTGACCAGGGCCAAGGCAGGGCAGGCGTTCCCATGGGTGGCTGGGAACACATACAGCCCTTCCTGGGAGGTGCGGGGGACAGGGGGCAGCTGTGTGTAGGCCACCCAGACGTCTCAGTATTTGGGATAAAGGCAGGGTAAGATTTGGGGGGAAACATTTAGGATTCCAAGCTCCGATGGGAATCAGAAGACCAGTGACACCCTAAAAACAAAATGATTCAGGCCAGAATTCAGTATTAGGTGTCAGACGTTACAACCTCAAAACCTGTCTTATTCACGTGGAAAAGAGACATCTTCCTGAGCAGGAAATCAAAGGCAAAGCAGTGATGTCACCCGAGCACCAGAGGGCGCTCCAGTCCGGTGCACACTGCTGCGGGGAGAAACCAGCCTGGTCACCCTGGGTGCCAGGGAAGACTGTTCCCTCGAAGGGTGCTGCGTGGTCAGGGACACGCACACGGTGGTTTGTAGTTAATATTCGCCACAACTGCTCCAATCTTTCCCCCTTTTCCCGTCGAGAGTGAGCCTGGGTGGGAGGAAAACAAAGAAACCGTTTCCCAGGATCAAGGCCACTTGCATGATGTGACTTGGGCCCAATGCATTTTAGGTTCTCTTTAAAGACCCAAGAGTCTTAAAGGTCATTTCAAGTCCTTCACAGGCAAATGATGCCCTATTTACACTAACAAAACAGAAGAGGAGGGGGACTGCTGAATCCCAGCCTTTCAAGTTGCTTTAATTCAGTCTTCATTGTCCTCATCCATCAAGCCGCCATCCAGGAGAACCACGGGGCCCCACCTCCCTGTTTTTAGTTGCTCATTCAGCACCCACTCGTTGAGCGGGACTGCGTGTGAGGCCCCAGGAATAAGGAAACTCGTGAACGTCAGCTCTGCCCTGCCACACCATCCATCACCGACACCGACCCTTCCCCAACTCACAGGCCATGGACGTCTGACGGGCAAATGCACGAGACACTGAATACACAAAGGGGCAACGGCCAAACTGTGCGTAAAAATAGGATCAGCCCCGCCACCTGCCACCCCTGCCCAGGACCCGCCCCTTCCCTGCCACCCAGAGCGGAGGCGGCACCTGCCGAGTCGGAATGGCCGGGAGCCTAAGCTCTGTCTCTACTCACAGCCCATTAAGCCAAATGGCACCTTTGGTCACCATCGGTCCCACATGGTCAAGGCAGTTTTCCTAATTTTTGTCCCTGTTTCCAACCAAGGACCAACCCAAGGAAGCCAAACATGCACCCCGACCCATCACATAGGTCACCCCACTGCCAGGGAGCCTCCTCCCCCGGCATCGCCAGGCCCATACCTGCAGCTGGCCCAGACCAGAGCCCCCCTTTTCCACCGTGACACTCCCCCTTCTTCCTGATGCTGAGTCCCTGCCAAAACACAGACGACAGTGGCTTACAGACCATAGACAGACAGCCCTCGCTGTCCTCCTCTGGTGCCTTCCTGTAGCGGCACAAGCGTAACAGGACAGGTGGGGGGACGCTGCTGGGGAGGGAAGTCTGAATCGAGGCTCGGTGCCTCTGGGGGAGGTTTTGTTTATGTGGACTGGACACAGGTGAGACCTGAAGGCACCGAGCCACGCGGACGTGCAAGGAGGACACCTGTACAGAGAGGGGACACCTGTATGAGGGAGGGGGACACCTGCACAGGGAGAGGAACACAGCCTGCTGTGGCAGTACATGCTCATTGGGGCACCTGCCACTCTCAGCCTCACCTGGGTGGTGCAGGGGCGGGGGGGGGGGGGGGAGGGAGTGGCCGGACTTGCGTTTGGGACTAGACAGTGACAGGAGTGCCCTTCTGAGAGGTTACGGGTCTGATGGCCTTGGGGAGTGAGGGTGTATGCGGGGACAGCAGTCATGGGTGGGGATGGGAGGGGACGATAGCTTCAGCTGGGGGGTTGGGGGGACGACAGCGGAAGGTCATTGTTTCTGGGTGTGTGTGAAGGCAAAGCTGACACAGGTCTCGACAGCTGAGACCTGAGGTGACATTAAAGGGACATGAGGTTAAAGCACAACGAGGCTTATAGCCACATGAACTCGGGAGGGGAGCGGCACCCCTGAGCAGGGCGGGCAGTTTGGGGGGGTCGCTGCAGCAGGTGGCGACGTGGCTCCAGCCCTGCCAGATCTGAGAGGCCTGTGATTCCCAGGGGAGTGACAGGAGAGAGAAAGATGCAGGCAGGGGACACAGCTGCAGGCAGGGGACACAGTTGGGGAGGAGAGTGGCCAGTGACACAGCGTGACAAAGGTGCCGAGCACCTAGGGGATGTGTCCTCTGGGACAGACGGGATCTGTTTGGATGGACCGGAGTCGATGCTGGCACCCCCCAAGGGCACACATCGACCAATGGCCTTCAGGACGGTGTCTGCTGAGAGCTGGGGGTGGGGGTAAGTTAAAGAGCGAGGGAGGAGGCAGCCCAGCCGTGTTTATCTTTAAAAGAGGCGAGAACCTGGGAGGAAGGGGCTGTGGGGCCAAGGGAAAGGTGGGTTTTGTGGGGGGGGTTGTTTGTAATTTTGTTGTATTGCAATAGGTTTTAATTTTTTGGTGGAAGAAATCGTGGCCTGCCTCAGATGTGCCTGTCCCAATCCCTGAGCTCTGTGACTCAAATCCCCGAGGAGGGAAAGGGGTTTGCAGATCTGATTAAGGGTCTTGAGAAGGGGAGATTATCCTGGATTTTCCAGGAGGGCCCAGTGTAATTATAGAAATCTACCTAAGGGACAGGGGGACGTGGGGAGGACAGGGAGGGAGATGTGACGGAGCAGAGGAGACAGAAGGAGGGGGAGAGAGATGAGATTGGAGGCAGCCACTTGGCTGCCCTTCCGTGAGCCAAGGACGCAGGTGCCCCAGGAAGCCGGGGAGGACAAGCAGAGGGCACTCCCCTCGAGCCTGCAGAGGAAGCCGAGCCCTGCGAATGCGCCTGGGAATCCTGAGCCCCAGAACTGCCAGGCCACAAACTCGGGTCCTCTGAGGCTGCCTGCGGTGCTGGGGTTGGTAGGGCAGCTGAAGGACAGGAGACTGACACACCGTGGTGGCTGTCAAGGGGACAGAATCAAGACAGAGAGATGCTAATGCAGAAAGGACGGCCACATGAGGAGTGATGTCCTTAGACCTATGTCTCTGAGAGGTGAACCGGGACCTGGGGCACAGTGGGCAGACCCAGTCGAGGGGTGACACTCAATTGAGTTGCAATCAGCTGATCGGTTCAGTGGCAGAAGTCCCTCCGTTTCCTCAGAAACAGGAGGCAGCACGTCAGCTGCAGCCAGCGACGAGGAGAGAGATGCTGCAGAAAGCCGGCGGTTGTCCTTTAGGGGTGGGGGCAAACGGCAGTCCAGGCAAGGGCCACTAATGTGCTTGCCGGGCAGAAATAAGGACCCATTGAGGCTGATGGCCACAGACAGTGTTTTAACTTTCTGTTCACTTACATTCAGCTCCTGGGTTTGGGAGAGGCCACGGGGAGCTGGATCGAACCAGTATGGAGGTTTTGCCAGAGGCGGAAAACGGAGAAAACTGGGTTAGAAATCGAGGGAGTGCGGGAGGGACCCCCTGCGCCGTGCGGAGGACGGGAGGACGTGGTGACAGAGACTGAACACGTGGGGCGTCGACAAGCACACCCCACCGAGGGCCCCCGGGCACCTCCATCACCCCCGAGCGGCTCAGTTGGCTCCCTGCACACGTCCCCACAGACGGCTGTGAGCATGTGACAAGGCCAGTTGGACCCCAAAACCAGGAGGAGGCATTTCAGGGTTCTGCCCCAGAGAAAACAGCCGGGAGCTGTCAGCACAGGCCTGGTCTTGCAGGACCCGGGGGAGGCCCGTGGGCTCAAGACCGTGCCCCTCAATGGGGACCTGCTGCTGCGGGTGGGTGGGGACACGCACAGAAACTGTCTGGGGGCGCTGACGCCCCGGGCAGGCTGACCACGACACCACTCATCACCAGGGACGAACGTGCCCCCGCACACCTACCAGGACGGCTGTTATCAGAAAGTCAACAGAAGTGCCCGGCAGGGTGTGGAGTTGGTGCAGCCGCTGCAGAAAACAGGGCGGCAGTTCCTCAAAAAGTAAAGCCAGATAGACTGCCTGTGGCCCAGCAACTCCACTGCTGGGTGTGCATCCAAGAAAAGAAGTCACCGTCTCAAAGGGACACCTGCTCTTCCACCGCATAACACACAGCCTTACTCATGGTCCCCAACAAAAAATCTGAGTGACCGTCGGCAGGTACTCGGATACAGGAAAGGTGACACAGACGTGCACTGATGCACGAAACGGAATGCTTTCCGTAAACAAAGGAGGCCGCCCTGTCCTTTCTGGCAATGCGGGCAAACCTGGAGGGCATGATGGGACATTGGCCAGTCACGGGAGGGCACACACTGCGTGATGTCACTTCCACATGGGCAGCCACGCTCATGAAGCTGAACTTGTGGTAGAAAGAACAGAACAGCGGTGCCAGAGACGCAGAAACGCCGAGGTGGCGTGGTCGGGGGGCAGGGGGCGGAGTTTCGGCTGCAAGGTGAGTTAGGAGCTGCAGACCTAGTGTGTGGCATGGCGGCTGCAGGTAAAAATGGCGGGTTTTACACTTGAAGTTTTCCCGGAGATGGGCACCCAGGGTTCTCCTTGCACACAAAACGGAACCGCGCGGTAGACGGATCTGTTAATTAGCTCGACGGTGGTAATCACTCCATCATGTGATTGACGCATTTCAAAACATCACACTGTACTTCTCAAATAAGTCCAATTTCTCTCTGTGAATCGTATTTGAATAAAGTTAGAAAAAGAGAAATGTGAACAAAAAGCAGCGATTGGTCTAACGGTTCTTTGTAAGCTCTTTTTCATCAATTTATATTAACATTTTTCACTCTTATTATTGCCCACAATACATCTAGAAAGGATATTTTTACCTGTTCAGAATGAAATATGCTTCCTCACAGTCACAATTTGTAGGTTCTAATTTCAGAATCTGACTTTCCAGAAATGTTTCACTTATTATCACCGACTGCACGGCCTTCCTCATGTGATTTTTACCTCCAGTGAAAAGTAGCTCCAACCTCAGCCGTCCTGTGCACCAAAGGCTGCGGGTTCCATCGGGGGCAGGGCGAGTACCAGGCAACAGGATGATGTTTCTCATTAATATTTCTCTCTCTCTCTCTCTCCCCGCCCCCCGAGTCCCACTGCCTTCCCTCTCTCTAAAATAAAACATATCCTTGGGTGAAAATTTAAAAAGTCAGGGAAAAAAAAGGAGCTTCAGCTAAACTTCCGTTGGACTTCACCCTCAGCAACACTCAGTCCGTCTGATCTGCGCCTTGTCCTTCTTTGCCAGGTCTGAGTCTTTCAATGGTCTGACTCCATTTAAACTCTTGTAAAGCCCATTTTCTCGTTTTTTAATTTTCCTTAAATTTTCATTTGCTTTGTTTTGTCTCAGAGACACCCCTCATTTTCGGAGAAAGATTTCCCTCTTAACTGGAGTCTGCATTTTGTTTTACATTCCGTTCCCAACAATTTAAGCACCCAGCGTTTGGGGGTCCAGTTCTGCCACTTTTCCCCCCGCCGGTCCTCAGACACTGGGGGGCTGATGACTAGGTCCCGGTCATTGGCGACCTGTCTGCGGGAATTCACTGAACCCCTCCGAGAGGACTTACGTGTGTCTGTGTTAGCACGTTGAGGCGCTACCGACCCAGATTTACTTTTAATGGAACCCCCAGCTTTCAGTCTGTGGTCGATGCAAATGGTGTGCATCTCCGGCTGCACTGGACCTGCTCTGAAGCAGATGAGTTTCCTTCTTGTCAGACTTGCTGTGGATATTTCTTTCTAGCTTGGCCTTTTCCCTTAAGCTGCTGCCCTTTGAGAATGTTCACCTTATTCTAGGGCGTCTAATCTGACCCAGGCCTTGCCCAAGCCTGGGCCCCGGCCCTGCTCGGCGTGGCTGGGGGCCCCGGCTGTTGGGAGATTGCAGAACGGGGCTCCTGGCTTCCTTTTTGCTGACCTCCTAAGAATTAAGTTTCTGCTTAATTCTTATTTTTGAAGCATTTCCTTATTTTCTTGAAAAGTTCTTATGCATTAAACAAAGTGATGTTTTACTTTCAAGAATTTTAGATTTTTTAATGGGGAAATCATAGAATGTTAGTTTCTAACACCAAGAGAAAAACTGAATATTGATCGAAGCTCGGAATTGGTATCTTATGCTTACCATCGCAAGAATATTCTATGACTGAAATGAGACTTGAATTGAACAAAATATAAAACCACATTCCTCAGATTTTATGATTTATCTTAATACCTTTCTTATCTAGTCAACAACCTGTTTCAAAAACTTATAATTGGCTACTCAATTTTCTATCTCCAAAAATCTAAACTTGATTACATTTTAGGGCTTTTTAATATTTACCCCAATTTTATTCCTTTACTATCTGATTCTACTAGAATGTGTAAAAATGAAATTCCACTATTTAGAAGCACGACTCACGTCCATACAGACACAAAGACATGTCTGTAACTCACCTCCGGGAGCCACGGTGAGGAGGGCAGGCGGCAAGAGTGTTTGAGGAAAGTCACACCGAAGTTTCTTAAGTTAAAGACAAACCTCTTTCGTGTCCTAAGAGCAATAAAATGCAGATAAAACCGTGGTATTTTCCTCTCCCCAAATCATTTGTATCTCTCCAGACAAAAAACGAATCTGTAAGTTAGCGTGTAATTTCACAAAGTTTGAGCCACAACCAGTCATGAACACCAAGTAAAGTGACGGCATCCCTTCCCCACGATGAAATGATGCTGCATCGGCTCAGCAACGTCCTCGTGAGTCACGGAAGGACAGCAACTCCCAGTACTGGGTCACACTCTCTTCATTACAAATGGGAGGTCTGCAGGAGCAGGACGTGCCCACCCTGTCCACTGTCCTACGACCATGCGGGGTGCCGGGGCCCAACACACAGTAGGTGCTCAGTCAAGGCACGGAAATCATGCAGACACTGCCCTACTCGCCCTTATCCACATAGTGCGAAGGCATCACCGCCCTATCGGACTCAAACCTCACTTTACGTAAAATATTTGGTGGTGTCCTGTAGAATATTCTGGAGTGAAGATCACAGATGGTGTAAAGTAGTCATCTGGAAATATCACTATCACATCTTTCTTACAAGGGACACTTGAAAGATAATTCCTTTAAAATAGCACCTGTTTCACTGTGTGGGCAGACAGGAACCTCTACGATGGGAGACTTCAGAAACAGTTGGAAGCCCGCTTTCACACTGAATCCACCAGCAGGTGACAGCTGCCCAGACGGGTGCTAGACACAGGTGCTCAAAACCCACGGCGATGACTGTCACGGGTGCCATGAGCTTTTAAAATGGCGAATAACTGTGAACAGTGTAAGTTCCACTCGGAACGAAATTCAGCTTCCCCTCCACTTCCCGGTGACCGCACTCCTGGGTTTTCACTGCGCGTTCACGGAGGTACGATTTGGATTTGCAGGTGAAGTGAAGCAGAGCTCGCTGCTCATCGTCACACAGGGCGTTCCGTTCCTGCCCGGACGAGCGTTAGGAAGGGGCAGGCGGCCCGGCCAGGGCACCTCCTGAGCTGTGCACCTCACACGTCTCATCTGCACAGACAGCTCGCTGGCCTCACCGGCCAAGTGCCCGGGATGCTCCTTGGGGTGGGGAGCACACAACGCAACACACAGAGGATGTGCTGCAGGCGTGCACAGCTGAACCCTATATAATTTTATCAACCAAGGCCACCCCAATAAATTCAATCAAGCAATTGATCACCTGATGCCACAGAAGCTCCCGATCATCATGTGGCCACCAAATGCCACTCCCGAAATACACACACATCTTTGAACACTCCTGAAGCAGCGTCTCCCCTTTCCCGGACCGCTGGTGCAGGCATAGGTCACTCACTTTAAAGGGCCCACGGGAGCAGTGCACCCTCATGAGTATTTGCCCGTCGTCCGTGCAGACGCTGTTTTCCCAATTCTCCAACACGCGACAACCTTTGAAATCCGTCCATGCAGCACAGCCACCAGACCTGTGATCCCCTGGTCTGGGCTTCTCCCTCAGGCCCCTCAGGTCCCCAGGCAGCTCGCCTAACCTGTCTGTTTCCATGGTCCCCTCTGTAGACAGGGGACAAAGCTGGGAACCCTCTTGATGGGTGGCGGCCCTGAAAAATTCCTGTGAATTTCAGGGTTGAAGAGGGATGTTAGTGACACCCACCTTTTTTCTCACTAGCACCCATCCGTGGGCCCCTTACCGCTGGACTACGGTAGGTGCCATGGACCAGGGCACTGGAACAATGGTGGGAGACTTATCGGTCACTGATACACACGTATTTGTGACCAGGCTGAGTGTGTGCTCTGAGCTGTCCCAGAAGTGGTACAGCATCCACCTAACAAAACTGTGAAAGTGGGAAACGTGGTAGAATCACAACGCACGCCGCAAAGACCCCCACGAAAGGATTATGAGCTCGGAGAAGCCTGCTCAGAAGCTGTGGGAACTGAAATGCTTTTCTTGCTGCTGATTCACGAAGTGCCTTTAGCCACATCCCCGAGCTGCCTGTAAACTCACTTTCCCACAACTAGTGCAGACATGGCCCCTCCTCTCCCCTCTGGCGGGGATGTTGTGAGGTTAGACGGTGCCTTTGTTCCTCGGGTCGAGGCACAATTATCTGTCCTCTCATGAAAATTTCTCTCTTCTGTGACATAGGCCATCACCAAGCGTCTTGATGAGTCATGGCCTTCCGTGGCTTTTCTCTCTTAGAGAGAGGTGTGTCTTCCCTCTTTTCTCAACCACCAAACGATACGAAGTGTTCCTGGCCCTGTTAAGCAGTCGGGCAGTGTCGTGTGAGGCTTCAGCGTCCCCACCCTCAGCTTTCACGGCCCCCACAAAAACGCCCCAGAGGGAAGGCCTGAATAAGGGTGGCGAGAAGCCAGGTTTACGTGAGCGTCTGCCATGGCGAGCAGGGACTTTCAAACAACCTACGGAAGAAACGGACAGTTCTCCATGTGCATGCAATTAAATGAGTAACTAAGTGCCCGTTGTTATTCATTTTCAATTTGTTTTTGTAAGAGAAAGTCACATGTTCTTTGGGCTCAAGGAGCCTTTAAGTTGAATTTAATCGAACTGGACAAAGGTAGCACCAAGCCTGGCTCCAAGGCCATGCAGCCCGAGGCTGGATCTCGGCTTCACCCGTGAGTTGGCTGGATGGCACCGAACCTCCCTCTCCTGCTCCGACAGACGCAAAGTCCCACGTTAAAGCAGCACAGGAGAGAGCTGAAAGAACTTCCAATGGTCACAACTGGAAAAATTTGAAAAAAGATAATTTTGGATTAGAGTGTAAAATAAGTGTTTATAAGTCCATATATAAGTAAATGATTGAATAAGTTGATACTTAAGAGAGCAAAGATAAGGCTCCCGAGCAGAATTCCAAATGACTGCCGCAGACACCACACTCGTGCGGGACGGTGAGAGTGAGCCCGCAGTCCGGAGAATCGCTGACCCAGGGGCCACGGGAGAGAGCGGACCATCCCCCGTGCTGGCCAGGTGAACAGTGGCCCCACGTACGGCCCTAACGGGGCCGATGGCATGCACTTGGTATATGGTGGGGTGACACGGCCCCGTACCTCGGGGATCTTCTTCCCCAACTCACAATCTCAATCGAATCATGAGAAAAGTAAAAGGCAATTGTCAATAAATGGGCGTCCCCCAAGAGAACTGAGCGGTAACCCCCCGACTTCCAGGGTCACCGGACGGGGGAGTGTTTGAGGAACTGCCCCAGCCACGGGCGGCTCAGGAAGCCGGGTGTGAGGTATGAAAACTCTGCTTGGCTTCTCTCTGCCTCTCAAACAGCTCCAACAAATAAAGTCTACAGAAAGTTTAAAGTTTAAAAAGTACTCAATGAACATCTTTCGATCAATGTCGGGCCACGAAATGAGTATACGGAAAACACTGAGTCTAGGGACCGTTAATCAGTTTATCAGTTACAGTTAATCAGTTACACTCGCTCCGTTTGGAAAGAAGAGGAAACCCAGCCTCAGAGCTGCCCTTTAGACCGGCACCCGCAGCACCCTGAGCTCTCCAAGTCCCTGGGGAGACACGTCTCTCTAGCAAGGGGGTTTGTCATGTCGGATGACGGCCGTTGTGGCCTCCAGTCCCATCTGTGACCCACGCGACTACCAGACGTGGAAATGGTGGAGGCGCCATGACCTCCTTGTGCCCGGCCTTCCTGCAGGCTGGCCGGTGCAGACGTTAAAGCACGCAGGTTTGGTCCTCACAACAGCTGCTGCTGAATTAGTTTTGCTGTTGGTGCAGGGAGGTCGGAAGGCCCTCCAGCCAAGCAAGCTTGTCTGCGGCGCCCCCGGACAAGCCCCAAGAGGCCACATGGACAGAGGAGGGGTGGGCACTCGCACGCGGGCAGTGTCTGTCATTGCCCATGAGCTCCAATCACTCCAGTGCCCCTGTTCCTCACTGGGGTGCCTGATGGACAACTCCCACTCACGTCTGTCACTTAGCCCTGGATGCTCTCAAAGGAGGGGCTGGCCCGTCAGCATCTCACACCTGAGGCGCACTCCTGCAACAATGGAACTCATGCCCGAGATGTGACAGTAACCTGACCCAGCCGCCTGCTCTGGTAGGATCCCGAATATGGCACATCCGTCCATGCTGTTTCTCTGCTGCTACCTGGCTGCCAGCAGCCCTTATTAAACTATTGTCTTTCCGATCCATTCCCCCCAAAACCAGGATTGTCTTCTGGAGGGCAGGCCCCTTGTAGTCCAGGCTTCCCCAACTAGGGGAGTGTTCTGGGGACCCATCTGCATCAGTGCACCAGCTGGCGTTGTTGTGAGAGACTATGTTCGGCTTCAGTGAATTTTTTTGAAGACTCTTTCAGCGCATTTGCCCCTTTCACGATGGGGGATTTACAAGCGCACCTGCCCACACCACGCTGAGTGTTCAGCAGTTTCTGACCAAAAATGGCGTGATCCCCATGCCCCACCCTCCCTGTTCACCTGATCTCGCCCCAAGCGAATTTTTTTGTCTCCCCAGATGAAAAAAGCCCTCCAAGGGAAACGTTTTGCTGATGTGGACGAGGTGAAACAACAAACAGCAGAAGCACTGAAGGGCATCAGACTCAACAAGTTCAAATACTGTTCTGAGCCCCGGGAAAATGTCTCGACAGGGGTTACTGCATCAGATGGAGAGGACTTGGAAGGTGACTGGTTTACACACGTGAGGATAAGCACACAGTTTTTATAAATAACTTCCATGTGAGAGTCCCCCTAATGTGCACATACACGCAATGCAGACGTGCTGCAGCGTGTCGGTTCCGTGCTGACACCGTTAGGTGGCTCTGAGTGGACCTTGGAGAGGGTTGGGGGCAGCTCCTACCGCCCTGCACACCCACACTCGGCCCACGACGACAGTCTCCCTGGCACGTGACAGCCCCCAGCGCTGGGCTCAGAGCCCCCTGTCCGCAGGAGTTCAGCTCCTTGGCCCCGGCGTCTGGACCCAGGCAGCCGCTCCTGACCCTGTGCCCTCATGACCCCGTGCCCTCCTCTGCTCTCCCGTGACAACGGCCCAGCTGATCCCAGCCCTGGCATCAGGCTATGGCTTCCATGTTTTGTCAGCGAGCTCTCCTTCCCTCCGCGATTACATTAGCGTCTCATCTGTTCACGCCCTGTTCGCACACTACGTGTTCTATGTCTGACTTTTTGTGGCCCATAGCCATGTCTCCGTTCATGATCACGTGTATTTTCAGCTGCTGTCTCGCAGTCACGAGTCTCCCTGAGAAGTGAGCTGTGTAAAAGTACAGAATGGGGCCCTGATCAGAGGGACGTGGGAGCCAGATCGGGGACTGGTCTTCCCTGTCACGTGGACCAGTCTGCATTTTACTGTGGAGGCAACCAAGAACTATTAAAAAACGTGAGCGAGGTGGTGGCAGGCCCCGAATGTAACTCAGGGGGCCTTTATGGTCCCCAGCAGAGTACGGACAAGACAGGGTAAGACCAGAGAGGGCAAGGAGAGCAGGACAGAAATTATGGAAAGAAACAGTTCTGCGGAGGTGTGTTTAAGGCAGAGTGATGTCAGAACAGGAAATATGTTTAATAAATGAGAAAAAGCTTTCAGTCAAGGTTGGGTCCCCTGGGAAACAGACCCTGAGTGAACACTAGCATGCCGTTACCTTCCTTCGGGGGTGCCCGTGGGACTGACACCCAGGGGGAATGAGGACAGGAGGAAGACTGGGGCCCCGTGAGTTCAGGCTCCGGCACAGAGTTGGTCAAAGCCTCAGTCACCCCCCAGGAAGTTCCCAAGCCAGACACCCCTCAGCACTACCCACGCTGGGGACCGTGGCTGGAACTGCACTCCCTGTGCAGGTCGGCACTCACTGGCCGGAGGAGCCCCCATGAGTGGAGCAACTTGGGTGATGGGTTGTTCCTGGGCAACACCAAACAGAGTAGCAGCAGGGGGGTGTGCTCTCACGGAGCCCCCCCGGCCCTGGATGGAATGTTGGCATAGTCCAGTCTCCTCGGGCCTCTGTGACCAAGAGGGACAAGGCGGCCTGGGCTAAAGACAGCAGACTCGGGGCTTGCAGTCTGACAGGGAGCCGTGGATGAGGCTCCACAGGAGAGTTATATGAGGAGAGCACACAGGTACCTACGAGCTCGGAACAAATGGACAGATAGACAGACCAAATGCCCATGGGCGAGATCACCTTCAGCGAGCAAAGACCGAGAATGCACAGGCAGAGACGTGCTCCATGGGATCTCGTGACAAAGGCAGAGAGTTATTACAGCAAACCTTTCCCTGGGGCTTGCCCAGGGCCAGGGCTGCACGCGGCCCATAAATGTAATCTTGGAAGCAGCCCCAGGAGATCAGTGTTATTACCTTTCTAACTTTTTAATTTTGAGAGGTTCAAACACACAACCAAAATCAATGGCTGAGGCGTCAGGCCAAGACGGGAACAAGTCTGTCGTCACTGCGCCCGTTAGAAGATGCTCGTTACTCCTGATTTCCACAGAAAGCTCAGTTAGACAAGGACCTGCAGGGGTCCTTCAGTGGCAGCAGTCAGGACATCCTGCAAGCCTGCCACCCTCGGGCGAGGTGACCTGGACCACCTAGGGAAGGTCAGCAGGCTTCCCTGCCGGGCGGCAGAAATGTGAGATCGGAACAAGGTGCGTGTGCTCCTGGGCAGGGGCCACGGGTCTGGCGAGGTGGGATTTTAACACAGAAGGGGACCAGGTAGGATCAGAGTCTGAGGAACCCCTCAGGGCGAGGAAGGGGGTGCAGACAGAGTGGAGGGAAGGAGGGGGCCGTGGAGCCGGAGCTCCAAGGAGGCGGGACAGGATGAGAGCCACAGGAAAGCCTGGAGGAAATGCCGTTTCCATCCGTGCAAAGGGGGACAGTGGAAACACGGCTGGAAGCCCGCTGTGGGGGCGGAAAGAAAAGCTGTTGCGTTATTTATCTTCCTCGGGTGGTTCCGACATTCGGGAGGGACCGTCCCCTCCCCGAGCTGACTCATGACAAGCCCAGATGTCCTAGCTGAAGAGAAGTCAAATGACTGGAAAAGAACCATCAGCTGCAAACTCCCAGGACAAGATGAGGACAGAGGAGGGAGAGGACCAGAGTCCAGGAGAGGGGCTGGGAGCTGGTCACAGCAGTGCAGGCAGGGCCCATGTGGGGAGAAGGGTTCCCTGAGCACCTGGGTCACAGGGCTGAAAAAGTCCTGTGCCTGCGCGGGACACAGAACACACAGAGCCCTATAGCCCCGGTGACTCCCACTCCTCAGAGAGGCCGTCTCCACCGGCAAGGGTGGTACCAAGAAAGCCATGCCGCCACCGCCAGCAAAGAGAGACAGATGTGGACAGACCACCCATGCCGAAGTCATGTGGTTTCCATGTTTCCTAGTTGAATGAGTGGGCTCCTTTGGCTAGGAGGGGACAGGATCACCCCTGGCTCCTGGCCTGTGGGGACTGAAATGAGGGGGCTTCGCAAACGGTAGCATCTCTCAGCCACAGCACGCTCGTGTGCCATAAGGAAGTACTGTACTTCCTGGGGGTTTTCATCCTCAAAATGCATTCTTCGCATTAGGGTGGGAAAGAGAAAGGGGATGTCTGCTTCCCACATGGAGTGACCCCTCCCCCCCCCACCACCGTCTCTGGGTGATGGCAGGGGAGGGCCACCAGGGATGACAAGGTGACTCGTGAACTTGGCCACAGGGTAAATCACACTTTGCTGGCTTTGAGAACTTTGCAGGAGCAGCATTCAATTGTTGGCCTAGTCCCCTTCCGATGAAAGGTTTGGAGACACATCTCGCCCCCGGTTTTGACTCTGGGTGGACAGAAGAGGTGAGCTCAGTAAATCGGAGGTCGGGTCCACCTGGCCAGCCTGCCACGTGCTCCGGAGACCAGGCTCCTGCGTCCGGCGAACGAGAGACGAAAGCCTGAGGACGTCGAACATAACTCCAACCCCTAAAAAGTTTTTGTTTATCTGAATTTAATAAATTACAATGCTCCATCCAAAGGACACCCTTCATATGGCTCCATAAAAATAGAATAGTACATTGTGGCTTTAATAAATGTGCTGTGTTTCGAGCTGCTACTGAAGAACCATTCGGTAGAGGTGGACGGCCTGAACATCGTTTCACTGGCAAGAAGGGCATGACCGAAAAGATAATGTGATGACCGACCAGCAAACTCAGTCAGCGGAGGTGCTTCCCTTGGCTCCTCCCCTCTGGATCTCGAGAATCAACCGTGAAATTGGAATGTCCTGCTTCGGACTCCTCCTTTATAAATCACCACATGTTTTCACGGAAGCTTTGAGACGAATACCTAAACATTTCTCCACATCCACAAGTCCGTATTGAAACCAGAGTTGATTAATTACAGTGAAAAGAAAAGGTGGCTTAGAGGAAAGGAATGAATCATGCGCAGGCACAGCGCCCTCCGACGCCCTCCGACGGCCCTGCGAAGAGCCGCCCGGGTTTTGGCGTTGTCTGCAGTTGGGGCTGAAGGCGTGTGTTCGAGGGGTTTCCAGACAGGAAGTTTCCAGCTCTGTAATTAGTGTTGCACAATGAAGGCTTTGCCACTAATTGCAGCATTGCCAAGACAACAACACTGAGAAAGACTCACGTTGAAGGCGGTGTTTCTCGGCACACCTCTGGCTGCCTTCTCATTGGCCGGGAACAACTCTCAGCCTAGCAGGTATTCCAGGCAGAGAGTGCCAGCCGTGTGAGGGCACAGGCAGCACACACTGGCTCCAGGCGCGCCTGCAGCTGACCCGGGCACGGCGTGATGGACGGTCACCGTGGGAAACACCACCCGTGTCTTCTGTAGACCCAGGGGCCTCCTCCACCTTCAGATCGTGAGCAGCTTCCCGCTGGACCTGTCTGCGAGTCACGGCCATGGCGTTGTACCCCCTGCAAATTGCTGGATTGGCCCTGGGGCTCCTCGGCTTGGCGGGGGCTCTGGGGGCCACCCTCCTGCCCCAGTGGCGAGTGTCGGCCTTCATGGGCAGCAACATCATTGTCGTCGAGAGGATCTGGGAGGGGCTGTGGATGAACTGCATCCGGCAGGCCAAGACCACGCTGCAGTGCAAGTTTTACGGCTCCCTGCTGGCTCTGCCGCCCGTGCTCAAGGTCGCCCGGGCCCTCATGTGTGTGGCCGTGGCCCTCTCCCTGGTGGCCCTGCTGGTGGGCATCTGCGGCATGAAGCAGGTCCGGTGCACCAGCTCGGGCGAGAGGGCCAAGGCCTACCTCCTGGGCACATCGGGGGTCCTCTTCCTCCTAACGGGTGTCTTCGTCCTGATCCCGGTGTGCTGGACGGCCAACATCATCATCAGGGATTTCCACAACCCGGCCGTGCACGCAGCTCAGAAGCGAGAGCTGGGGGCCGCCCTCTTCCTGGGCTGGGCGAGCGCCGCTGCCCTCTTCCTCGGAGGGGGTCTGCTCTGCGGGGCCTGCTGCTGCGACAGGAAGAAGCGAAGGCACCGATACCCGGCCCCCGGGCACGGCGTGCCGCACACGGAACAGCAAAGGAACGGGGCCGTGGCCCACAGGACCTCCACCAGCTACGTCTGACCCCCGCGTGGGGCTCCAACTCAGGACCGTGGTCAGTGCGTTCCACAAAGCCCTGCCGGGAACTGTAAGCATGCCGGGCAGGACCCCTGGCTCGATGACCACCCTTGATCGAGACAAAGCCGTCCTGGGCGCAGAGGTGGCAGTAGGTCCCCGGGGGTGGGAGTGGAAAAGGCTGGCATGGGGCACTCTGACACCTGGTACTACGTGCGTTTACTGGACTCACATATGCTCGGCTGCAGCTCGTGCAGTCCAGCCTCCAGGAGGTGCAAAGCTTAGTGTCGTGACGGGCTCTTTCTGACAATCATCTGTTCTTTGCTACGACATCCAAATTATATCACAATTAATGATGTGTAGCAATGACAGATTCTGAAACACGGCCTGGAGCTTTTCCTCCGCGTTGTTTCTCACACTAACAACGGAAACAAAGGATGACTTTCTCTCTTCAAACAAGTCACCTGGAAAAATAATAGATGTCAAGTTGGGATTTTAGTTGGATTTATGAGAACGTGGAAATGCCCGCCCAATGGAAGGATCTGTTATTCCTTTAGGAAAGTTAAATGCACCAGCAATCAAACACTGCTAGGGGAAAGGAGCTCCCATGTATTTTAGGGTATTTCACAAGCTGCATTTTAAAGGATTGAGTAGATACAGTAAAATTTGCTTACAATTGTATATTCAAAAACGGTTTATAAACGAGAAGTAATATGCTTTTATAACCTGTGATTTCCACCCACGAGCAAACAGACATGTCCCCCTGGACGGGGCACGATAGTGGGAGCCTGGGAGCCCTTGGCTCTGGTCGAGAGGAAACAGTCCCCGCTCCAGGACCGGGGTTTGGTGTCGAAGGGATGGTCTCTGTTCCTTGTTCTGTCAGTCATCAAACAGGCCCCCACACGCCAAGCGAAGACTTAAGGTCATGAATCAGGCAATTAGTCAGGCTGAGAGGAGTGTCTTCCTTTTATTCTCCAATAAAGGAACGGGCAGGGCTGAAGCACTTTGTTTTGCTTGAGTGATATGCGTGGATTTCTCGGGTTTTTCCTTCCCCTGTGCACGTGCCAGGGTCAGGGGTCAGTGCGTGCGAGGGTAGGGGGGGCAGGGTTTGTGGGGTTGCTTCTGAGTGTCTCCAACACGCTGTGAACCAGCCAATGTTTATATATTCAGTTTCAACTCTTCAAATGTCGTGTTCATTTTGCAATGAAATGCATTTAGTTTATAGTACATAATGGCAATGAACAGATTAAGTATGTTCACCAAATATTCACTGTCTGTCCATCCTTATAACAAAATGAAAGAGTTACCTAATTTCAGTAACGTTGACTGAACTCTGGGGTCAATGGAAGAGTGAGTTTCTGTCCTCAAAAGGCCGTGTAGAAACGCTGAATCTTTAAATCAGAAATAACCGAAGGCGAGATGTGAGCAGCGAACCTTCCCTCCATTCTCCAAATTACCAGCCAGGCTTCGTAATATAAAATCGATAGGGAAATGCATTACTAGGACATTAAAGCTACAAAAAATGTAAATATCCTCAAGAAAAACCATGATTTATTTGATTTTTCCTAAGATGGTTTCCCTTTTCAGACTTCCTGCATAAAGGCCTACGTGCTGGGTGTGTTGAAAAGGAGTTGTTTACGCCCCCACCCCCCGGGGCAAACGGTAGGACCCCCGGACAGACGAGCCGTGTGCTCACACTATCGTGAAGTCGTGTCTTCCCGTGGGCCCACCAGAGGAAGTAATTCGCCTGGTGGGACGGCCCGAAGCCCAGCCAGCGGACCGCAGCGTCCACGCGGCACCGGGTGGGACCACGGTGTTGCTGGAGGCGGCACTGGGTGTGACTGGGGGAACCTCGGAACCCGAGGGCCTGTCATTTGCTCGTCCATCAATCCAGGAGCACTTTTAGAAACATTATTTTTAGCTCTCCTCCTGGTTGCCATGTTTTCCCTATTACACCAAAAAAGAAATTTCAGTAACTTTTAACACATTTCAACATGCAGTGCGGTTGTAAATCTCAAACCACAAACCCCGATGTGTAAGAAAGGCATCGCTATTTTCTAAACTTGGCTAAATTCAACTGCTCGGGCACTGTGCCCAGGATACCCAGCTCCTGGGTCTGACGCAGAGATGAGCAGTGTCCAGGGTGTCAGTCCATGATCACCAGCCTGTACAGGTCGCCGAGAAAATGTCTACTGGAAAGGTCTTCACTCACCGTGGCCCCATCATCCCCTCTATGGAGACGGAGGCCCGGAAACCAGGAGCACCCAGGCCCGGAGGGGCCGCAGCAGGAGGACCAGGGAAGCTCTCCCAGAGCACAGACATGTCACTAGAGACCAACGCTGAGACCCCTGTCGTCGTCCCCCACCCCCCCCCCCCCCCCCCCCCCCCCCCCCCCCCCCCCCGTCTTCCCAGCTCTCACGTGCAGACGGGAAGGCTGGATGTCAAGGGCAGCAGACGGAGACGCAGTGCAGGAGGTGAGCGCTGTAGGGGGGACCCTGGACACCAGGAGGGGGAACCAGTGGGTCCCAGAGCAGAGGAGCCTCAACGTCGCTGGAGGCTGGAGTGACAACACTGCAGTGACCTACTGCAGACAGGTCACGGGGAGGCAGGCTCTTTGGAAAAGACAGTGATGCTGGGAACAGGGGGGCAGTGGAGAGGAGATGAAACAACGGAACTCAGAAATTTAAAGATGGTTTTGTTATTATGGTCTGAGAGGCCTAAATTTTGAGGAGCTTGTGGACAAAGAACAAAATGGCTCAGTCAGGATCCCTTTTTTCCCTGACTTTTAGGATTATGAAAGGATTTCTTTGGACAAAGGTAAAACGAAAACAAGCAGAGGTAAGAGGCCGGGTATCCACGTGTCCCAGGGAAGGACCCCAGGAACAGGGCCCAGGGAAATGGCAAAGCTCAGACGGGTGTGAGGACGTCAGGGCAGATGTGACCTGTGCCTGGAGCGCCTGAAGCCCAGGACACCAACAGTTGTCACGTTGTGGGAGATGGAAAGAGCCCCTCGTGTGTTTGGTCCGGCCAGGCCCAGAGCCCATGGGGCCAGGCCTCCCACAGCCAGGGCACCGTGGGGACAGAGCAGCATTCCCTACTCAGCCGAGAGCGGCACAGGCCACTCAGGAGTCCCTGTCTTTGGGACTCAGTGAGAACAGCAGCCACACCCCGTGACAGACGGGTGTGCCGTCCAAGGCCTCTTGTCTGGCAGAAGGACATCAGGAAGGAGGGCTGTGCGTCTGGGAGACACACCCAGGGCCCAGCCAGGAAACCCTACAAACAGGCACGTAGGGCGAGAGCGTCCTGAGCATTGGCCAGAAGGGGAGCCAGAGCTTCTGCAGGTGCGGCGTGAAGGAAAGGCTACGTTCAGCTTTCCCCCGGAAAGTAATGCTCTGGCACTAATCGAAGATGAGCATTCTCAGAAGCACTGCAGACACCCCAGCTGCTCACAATGCGCCTTCCCATCCCCTCCCTGAGCTCATGCAAGGGCTGGAAAGGGTCGTGGAAGGAAGTGAGGCCAGGACAGTGGCCTCTGGCCAGGCCCCCTTCACTGTGGCCACTCAGGCTCAGGGGCGCACCCCATGAGTGGGTCTGCAGACTGGGATCTGCCCACCCAGGACACACTGCCCTCCCCTCCCCCTTCCTCTCTGGTCCCCCTTCACCCTCAACCTGCCCTCAGACTGGCCTGAGCACCGAGCTATCACGCCTACCGCACCCGACACCCAGCAAACCTCCGTTACTTTATTCAAACAACAAAGGTGCGCTCCTCGCCCTCACCACAGATCCATTCCAGAAAGCTGGGACTCTCTTCAAATCTTTTCTGGTTTAATGAGTTTTCTTGAATTAACTGCTGAGCACTTTTTTGTTCAGCTTCTAAACACGCACGTTACATGCCTTCCCCAGCTCTGTACAGAGTTACCTGCCCAGAGAGCTCAGGCATCCCTGCTCCTCCCAGGCCCAGGACACGGCAGGCGGCTCGGCAGGAAAAACGCGGACCAGGCCGTCGGAGCCCACGGCCCACCTCCTCTGTGCAGACTGAGCCTCGGCTTCCTCACCCACAAAGTGGGGAGGGGAACAGTGTTTTTCAGCACGTACAAGTTGCTCATAACTAGAATAAAGGCATACTTATTTAAACTTAATTCTTGTTTTTCTTTCACAGGCTGAAACACTGATGCACAAAGAGGTTGCATAATCTTTCCAAGGACACACCAAGGTCACTGCCCCCCAAAACCCAAATCAACGTGACTTGAAAGACAGTGCTTTCTTCTGACGGTGCCTTCCTCCCCCCCCCCCCCCCCCCCCCCCCCCCCCCCCCCCCCCCCGGTCCCCGTCCACAGAGAGTACGAGGCACCCTCTCTGTCTGGAAGTTTCAGCCACTCTGCAGAGAAAATGAGGCAACGCGGTGAAAGCATTTTAATCATAAAGCATTATGTAAATGTGATCCGTAATTACTGTTATTATCTCCTAGCAATGCGAGTCCCAGCGCTCACAGTGCTCTGCTTTCTCTGCCCACGGAGCAGTTCGCTTTTATGTCCTGTCGGGCCCAAACTCAGGCAAAGATAATAACTTATTGTTTTCCCAAGTTTCCTGTCTCACCCACTCCCCTTTACCTTCACGAGCATCAGATTATTTCGCCTCCTAGGACACTGACAACTGTCACGAGTGCCAGACCCCTGTTTTCCTGGCGTAGAAATGAGCAGAGCCCTCCTTTTCTTCAGAATGCCCAGTGTGGGTGATCTCAGGCGCCTTCTGCTGTGGTCCCCACCGTCCCCACCCTTGCTCACTGCGCCCCACACACGCTCCCCAACGCGGACCCTGAGGGCCGTGGGCTCAGATCACCGGGGCAGACCTGCCGCCCCCCTGTGCCCTGGCGGGCTGCTCCCTGCCGTGTTTCCTACACACAGGTCTTTGCAACTCCCAGTCCTGAACTTCGGTCCTGTGTCCTCTCCTTCCCCTTCCTCAGTGCCCTCTCTTCACAACTGCGGGTTACTACTCAGCCTACGCGGAAGTGGGCTTGCCATGGCCAGGCATCAGTCACTGAAACACCTGCTCGCTCAGCACCTGGATCTGCCTCAGGGCTTCTCTGGGCCCAGCTGTCACCACGGCCCAGTCCCCGTCTCTGCTTTGCCGACTCAAAGTGCCCATCAGCCCCCCGCTGCTCCCTCCACTGAGCGAGAGCAGCTGCTCCCCAGGCCTGGAGTCCTGTCAGGCCTGGGGACTTGCACTTGGTCCCAGAGGGTGACAGAAGAGACCTCAGGAGGTCCCGGGTCTGCATGTCCTGAGTCTTACAGTTTCACGTCTGGCTCCCCTGGAAGGCTCCTCCCGCGTCACCTGGCAGGGGGCGAGGAGCCCAGCAGCAAGACCACCAGGGCCTCTGAGCCACCCGCTCACTCCAGCAACCGCAGCGGAGGTCCTGGCAGCCGTGCGAGCCCCCCTGGAACTTGTGGGGCACGGGAGTCCTGGCCCAGGTGAGCACAGCCCCGGACTGTGGCTGCGCAGAATCGCGATGTTTGAGACTCATTCGAACAAGTCTTTCTCTCTCTCCCTCACACACGTCCTTCACGGCGGCAGCCACGTGTCGGTACGATTTGTTTTCTTCTCTACTTTCCCTGCTTCTTCCCGTCTCCAGGGGTACCTCTGACATCTTCAAGGGTACACAAGTGCTGTTCGCAGATAACCTCACTCAGTGTTGCTGCAACCCTGCGGGGGGGGGCATTGCCGTGCCCACCGCTAAGGACGGACATGACCTGAACGCTTCCAGCCCATAGTCAACGGAGGCGACAGTGACATTCTCATCTTGCCATTCCCACAACACACGCAGTAAACGCGTCCACGGTAGGTGCTGTGAAGACTGTAAGACCTTCCACACCAACAGGTAGATGTTGCTCCAAAAAAAACAGATTAATAAGGAATCGTAGGAGCAAACATACATGCAACATGCGAACACACGCCATACCACACGCCACAGAGAGATGCAGTCCTCGACCCAAAGGGACAGCTGGGGTGTGTGGCCAGCCCTGGCTGGACCCCGCCTGTCGGGTGAGAAGTGAGTGTCCTTGGAAGGAAGTGCCCGCCACAGTGGTGAGGGAGGGAAAGCCCCTCGTCCCCCACAGATTCTGCAAACTCGGTTTCCTCTTTGTAAGACGCTGCGCCTCACCTGGTCGCTGACTCTCGGTTTCCTGCTGACTCGTGTGGTCATAACTCATTCTCCTCAGCCCCTCTCCTGCACTCAAGCCCCTCCCCAGGACGTCGGTACGGAGCAGATTTACCAAAGACGTGACAGGGAGGCACAAGCAACAGCAATGCAAACAAAAAAGTCTTCCCTTCGCATTTCCAAAGATGTCTCCTGTCTCCGTGAGAAACATTCGTGGTTTAAATAATAACTTTTCCCACAATATAAGTAAACAAACTATACACAGAAAAGTAAAAAAAAGCATGGGTGCGTGGATGGGGGATGGGCGAACAGCTGGATGGGTGGACGATGGAGGGATGGGTGGGTGGGGAAATGGGCGAACAGGAGACAGAAAGATGGACGCACGGGTGGGTGGGCAGGAACATCTGAGTGGCCTGGCTCCAATGCCCACCCCTGAGCCGGGAGTGAAGCCCCGGGAAACGGGAAACGTCTGGGCTCTTCTTTCGGCCGAAGCACACAAGGCAGCACCGCAGAAGCTACGACGGCACCAGAAGTGATCCTTATCTCAAATCGCAATGACTTTTTAGCCTTTCTTCCACTTCCAACGAATGGCTCTGGTCACTGTGTAATTTTGTGTAGTTATACAAGTTCTGGACAACGCATCGGAGTTACATATAATTGAAAAAAGGCACACGTTTTTCTCTCCATAAATTACTGAGGCTTTCTGCTTTGTAATACATTTTGCAGTTTCACTTCCTTTAGGGGGATCTGCCTCTTCGCATCATAAGATGCCAGAGTCGGTCTCTTTCAGCTGCCGGGGGAGTTTTCAGCAAGCTGGCGGAAGCTTTGCTGACTAGGAAGCGCTGCCCCAAATCTGCACAGCGTCTCCGCCCGCGGGGAGTGCCGGTCACATCTGCTGCCACCGAAACCCATCAAGAGGCTGCAGCAGGTGCTCCCACGGGACACAGGACAGGGTGGGTGGGCACCCACCCTCCGCCTCCGAGAAGGACCCTTAACTCCTGCGGGTGGAGTGTCACGTCACAGACAGTCTGCATCGCCACACTGTACTCGGACTTCTTAAAACTGGACCGTGCTTTTACTATTTTTCACACAGTTTCTCGGAACGGAGTTTTCCTCAGGAAGACCGACGAGCTGCTGAAGCAGAGGTGTAAGTCTCTCGTGTTTACACCCCGAGGTCGACGGGAATGAGACCAAGGTAAATGTGGAGCGATTGGAGCAACCACAGATGCGGCTGTTCCCTGCAGCGCTCACGTGTGATGAAAATGAGTTATCAACACAGACTCTAGGTGTCTTTGTCTCCTAAAATCACCACCCTAAGAATCGATGAGCTAACACATAAACGACCTGATAAAAACTAAACACGAAAACACGAGCTGCGGCAATGTCAGCCCTACGCGTTAAAACATGAAGCATTTGCCGCGTTCCTGCGGTGGAATTTGCCGGAACCGAGAGTGATAGCTGAGCTGGACGTCTCCACTGCGTGTCTGGCCACAGTTCAAACTCCCGGGGGTGGGGAGCAGGCAGCCAGCCGGTTTCCCGGTCCTCCTGGGAAACGACAGCAAGTGACTTCATAGAAAGTGGACTTTTGTGCGAGGCACAGCGCCAGGGAGCGGGGCTCTCCCAGCCAGCGGTGTTTACACGTTCCGGGGACACTCATTGCGTCCACGCCTGCCACTCAGACAGCGTGCGCGCCACGCCCACCGCCACGCCCACCGCCACGCCCACCGCCACGCCCACCGCCACGCCCACCGCCACGCCCCCAAGTTTTCCATTTAGCCACAAAACCACGTTTGTTTTGAAGAGATTCTATCATGAATTTTAACCCATTAGGATTGAAATGGAGACTTCTCGAGTATTTAGTTAGGTTACACGTGCGTTTACAAATTTACACGTTCATAACAGTCCATAGACTTGACTTCTGTCTCAACCCAACAGTGAGAAATAAGGACGGGCTTCCGCTTGAGTTACCTGCTTTCCATAGGTTTTTGCTATGTTTTCAACGTTTTACTGAAGTATTTTAGATTATTGGTAAATTATAATAATTTAGAACATTATATATATTTTTATTTGAATCTTCACAGTTGAAAATTATGCTAAATATTAATAAAGCCATAGAGTAATATTTATTCATTCATTTACAAGCTCTGATACTTTCGATCAATGAAAATGATGACACATCAACTCAACTGATGCTTGTTTTCTGAAGAAAGTGAAAACACATTCACAGCAACTGTTCTGTTGACATAGCTTGTGCATTTCGCCAACTGGTGAGGGCTTGGCCACAAATACAGTCTCATCTGAAAAGGTATTAGCAAGTTGTTGGGGTCAGTTTCCAGGGAGGGGGAAGGGGCTTCAAATTTGAGACCTGCCCTCTAAAAATAGAATGGGAGACGTCACTTATAAAGTGTGACATCATTTAATGACAGCCCTAATTATTCCGTCCTGGCATTTTATCTCTGTTATGTTGTTGTCTGTGTGTTTACCACTTCTGCTGAGGGCTCCTGCGGGCCACCCAGAGGCCAGCAGAGTGCAGGGCCTGAGCCTCTCGGGCTGAGGGGACGCGAAGGTTACTGGGCTTAGGAGGTCAGTCCCACTAGGAGAGACGCAGATGGTCAGTCACAAGGACATCAGGCCACCAGAAGGATGTGAGGACCAGGTGAAGTGCGAAGCGTGTGGAAAGCACGTTGTTTCAGCCATTCGTGGCTGACCTGACCCCACCTCCTCTCCAGCTGCTGGACTTGCCCTCGACTCTCAGACGCCCCAGCTCTCAGACGGGTTCTGCATCCTTTCTCCCCATCTCAGCCCCTCGTCAGCCCCCCAGCTCTCTCCACTACCTGGAGCCTTTCCTGCAGCCACACTCCCTCCCCCTCTTATCTCAGCTGGGGCCACATGTCTGGTTCATGGTGCATGTCCCTATGCATGTCACACGTGTGCCTCCGCCCCCTGTGTTGTGATGATTTCCTTTCTTCCTCCTTTCTCTGGGAGACGCACAGATACTCAACTCTATTTCATCGTTAAAAACTTGCTTGGCTCCCTTCTCATTCCATCTTCCTTCCTCCATGATCAAGATTATTCTAACTTCATCGCTGCCCTTGTTCTCAGCTTCCCTTTCACTCTACTGCTACGGCAAACTCGCTTCCCTTGCCCACCTCGGCGTCAGGGGAAACACTCTAGCAGGTGACAAGATTCAGGGCACACCCTTCATCTCTGTTCCCTGCCACCGCCGCTACATCTGACCCGAGCAGGTGACCACGCCCCTTCAGTGCCTCTCTGTCCTCCCGGGCCGCAGGCCTTGTAGTGTCCCCTTCAGCTGGCTCCCTTCCCTCCGGCAGCTCCTGAAGGTTGTGTTTGTCAAGACTTGGTTTTGACCCTCACTCCTTGGCATTCTACCTTCTTCTCTAGGCATTTCATCCACCCCAATTCTTCCCGGTGCACCGGTGGACTCATGATTCCCGGGTACCTTTGCCCAGACTGGGCTCTGGAGTTCAGAACATCGTGCTGTCTGCCTACCAGTTGCGCCCATCCGACGTATGACCGAATCGTTGTCACTCTCCACCTGGCTCTGCTTATTGTGCCTAACTTGTTCGATGTCCCCTCCCCACCCACTGAGTCACGCGGGACGGACCTCCAGGCCTTCCTGACTCCTCTCTTGTCCACGATCTCTAGTCAGCCAAGCGGCGGTCCCTGTCACTCAGTGTATGCCGCCCCAGCCCCACTGCCGTTCTCTGAGGAGGCCGTGCAAGTCCGTGGAACGCACGGCGGTGCTGCCACTTCAGGTGGCTTCATTGATCTCAGCCTTCTCTCCTTGAAGTCCTTTGTCCCCGGTCGTCAAATTCATCTTTTCTCTCAGAAACAGAAAGCTAACCATACCGTCCTCCAGGTTAAAATGCCCCGAATTTCCTCCCGGACAGCAGGACAAATGGCAAGCTACTGTCGAGTGACAGCAAGCACCTAGTCGTCTGGCCCTGCCGGCCCTCCCAGCTTAACTTCCCCAGACGTCCCCCATGAGCTTTTGCCCTGGCCAACAGCAACATGCACTCCCCTGACCGGATATGGCCAGGGCCTCGGCCTGTCACCACGATGGGAGACCCAGAGACGGACCACCCCTTCCCTTGGTGACATTCATTTATCCTTAGTCAGCCACAGTCCCGTCCTGGCTTCACACAACCTGTGAACTAAATTATGAAGCTAATCACCCCCTTCTCTTCCCGTCCTTACCGAACAGACATGGTTACAGATTTCCACCCAGACACGGTGTCTTGTAACTAATTCATCGTCCCTTGAACTGATGGAAGGAGGGCTTGCTGAAAGGGAAGATCTTCATAGAAAGAAATGTAAGATAAACTCACTTGAACGTGTGGGAACGAAGTAGTATAAGTTGAAGAATAATGAAAGTGTCAACACCCTGACAATCATGGAGATTTTTAACACATCGACAGAGGCGGGCTGAGGCCCACTTTTCCTGTTTGGTTTGTAAGAATGGACAAAAGGAATGGACTACAAAGCTGTGCCAATATTGTGTCAGAACAGTCCATCAATCAGTTTGCCGTATCAGTCAATCACCAAAATGAACAGTTCATTTAAGAAAATCCATCTTAACGGTAAAATCAATAAATATTTGATTGAATGCTTTACTCTTTAAATATCATATAATAAGTCCTCTGAGGAATCAGAAGAACAGAAAAATGTCACGCAGGGAGAGAATCAACGCAGCACGATGACAATCTCCAACACCACTGAGCAGCGAACGAAGCCTCCGTCGGGAGGAAAGGAGGAGGGAGCCCCAGCCCTGCTGGAGGAAGCCTGAAGGGCCGCCTCCACTCTAACCCGAGAACTGCAGCTGACGCCGAGCAGCGCAGCAGGCACGAGAGAACGCGGCCGGACGGAGCCGAGACCAGGAGAGGAAACAGTACCACCTCCCTGCACTGCTTCTGCCTTTTCAAGAGCTGATTCCCCACCCTGCCCCGCATTCCTGGGCTGAACGGGGCAAAGCAGGGTGGAGGCTGGAAGAGGGAAGCGCCACGCCCCCCGGGCTCGGAAGGGAGGCCGCGCGGGCATCTGCACACGCAGCCGGCACTGCGCTCCTCTGACTCACCATCTTCCGAGGGGAAATGGGCTGGTTCAGGTCTGACTCTGAACTCAAACGAAACACGTGTGTCCTGTTCAGGACGGCAATATGACAGTCTGACTCACACACTCAGGTGCGTGCCTCGCTAACCCAAATGTGCAGCCATGCCTGGGCTGGGGTCAGAGGTGAGGTTCCGTGTTGGCTGCACGCTCCCCGGTGACACCAGGAAGCCCCGTAAGCAGAGGCTCTAACATAAACTTCAGAGGAGAGTGGGAGTTAAACCTAGAAGGCCCCCAGCAGACAACTGGCCACTTTATAGGTGAAGACAGGAAGTCCCCAAGCAACGTGATGCTGCCGTTCTCACGAGTCCTCATGAACTGACTTGATATTAAACCCCGAACTCCTGACCCCAAGTCCAGGGTTCCTCCCCATAAGCATGACTAGAAACCGCCTAGATACCCAGTCCTGAGCTCGGTGGGAGAGGACCCGTATCAGGGACCCTCTCATTTAAAATATTAGGCCCCGATGTTGAAAGTAAACTGGATACCTCACTTCAAAACAGCATGTCCCTTGCATTTTAAAATTCCCATCTCCCTGGTACCAGTTTCCAATGTGACTTTTGCCACCGGAAGTTTTACATCCAGAACAAAGTTCGGGAAATAGCAATTCATCTTTTCCTCGGACCCGAGCCTTCGTGAAACATTAGGCCACCAGTGAAACACCCGAAAAATTTTTTCTGGCCAAGAAAGTGGAAGCTAGGAAATGACAAAAGTGGGTCTCAACCTTCATTCATCACCCTCCCTTCACACGTGATCACTGAGCCCCTCGTTAGTTAGACGGGATTTCCGAGGAAGGACAGAGTGAGGTGCCTGCTCTCACGGAGGTGCCCTCTGATGGGGAAGGTAAGATTCGGACGGAGGACGCGGTCGTATCGTAACACGTGGTGCGCTGCAAAGTTCAGAGACGACAGGAGGAGGAGGGGACCACGAAGATTTGGGGCACGAGCCTTAGTGACATTGAAATGGGGTCATGAAGGAGCGAATAAAGGAAATTGTCATCAAGTGGGAAAAAAATGTCACCTCGCAAAGAAACCACAAACAATCGGGATGAAAGGAGAGAAGCTAAAGCGGAGCTTGTGGGAGCCCAGGCGGGGGCTTGAGCGCTGTGTGTCCCCCCCACCTGCTGTTTCTGAGACGAGGAGGTGGCTGAGCACCGAGGTAGGTGAGGGCGCCTACGCGTCACCACGCAGCCCAGGATCCATCTCGGCGGTGGGTCCCACGTACTCTTGGGGAGATGGCGGTTGTCCTTGCTGGGTGTGCTGCTGTGTGGAGTGAGAACGCAGAAGCCGGTCAGAGCAAGGCTGGCGGGTGATGTTGCCTGAATCCCCGCCACTCGAGCTGTTCTGCAGAATGCTCGTGCCACCACTGAGAGCGGGGTGCTAGCGTCCCCCACTTCACGGTCGTTTCTAGTTTATTTTCGGGAAGTTCTGCTTCATTTGTTTTTCAGCTCTGCTAATAGGAGCCCACACAGTTCGGGCTGCTATGTCTTCTTGATGAACTGACTGTTCTATGTTTATGAAATGACTATTGCTGGCAATAGTTTGTCTGTAAGATCGCTTTGCTGGTTAGTAATGTAGCCGTTTCAGGGTTCTTATGATGACTTTTTTTATGGCGTGTGTTTTCACTTTGCCACTTCTGGCCCATGTGTGTCTGTACGTAAACAGCATTATTTATTTTCTGCAAAGACCCAGGACCAATCCACCTGCTCCCACCAGTCTTTCCGGACTAGTCCGGACAGACGGAGCGCTACTCAGTCTGCCTCTTCAGAGTCTGTGTGTGTTTCTCTAAAGCCACCACCTGCCAGAGTGTATTTTTATGTGGCTCATTTTTTCTGAATAAAACTTCGATGATGAACGATAAAGAGATTTTTCTCTTTGTCCAGGGTTATGTGGTGAGGATCTGCTCATACACGGATTTTTGTTTTCTCTTATCTTAAGCCATCCTAGGTAAAATCCTTTTATTTTTTACGTGTAATTTGGTCGTGACCCAAGTCAATCAAAATAGATGCCACATGAATGTGTCACATGCCCTTCACTGACAGCAGTGAAATAATCTGGTTGAGCAATCAGGCATTTTGTAAATGGAAGTGAACTCCCAAATTTCAGAAAAAAAAAACCATTCCAGGCCTTGCCTGCCTGGCCCGGATCTCCT
This sequence comes from Macrotus californicus, assembly GCA_007922815.1. Taxonomy (NCBI): domain Eukaryota; kingdom Metazoa; phylum Chordata; class Mammalia; order Chiroptera; family Phyllostomidae; genus Macrotus; species Macrotus californicus. The sequence continues at coordinate 209,916 of VMDR010000136.1, forward strand.
CTGTGGCTCCTCCTTTGCCCTCTAGTCCCCGTCCCCACCTAGGAGCCCAGGACTGCTTCTTCCTCTTTAACCAGCCTCTCCCTTCCTGGGCTTTGCTCAGTGACTCAGGTTAATGCTTAAACGCCTCCCCAAAGGCCAAGCCCTCCCTAATTCCTTCCCCATCCACCCCTGGGACCCTCCCAACCCAAATGACTAGTCCATTAGACTCGTTCCCAGTCCAGTGCACCCCTGTTCCCTTCCAGCCCCACAACCCAGTGCATTTAGTAAAAGTTCGGGGGTGGGGGTTATGTGTGTTTTCTCTTCTAGTGTCAAAAACAGGATTCAGAGAAGCTACCCTGAGATCTTGCCAAACAGACTTTTACAAAGATGGCCTTCACACTCTGTTCTTGTGAGGAGAGGAAGCAGATGAGGCCACTGCCGCCCTGGAAACGGGAATGCGTTCTAATGCAGGTGCTGTCCATCCTGAGTGCCCAAGCCAGGGGCCTTCTGCATCGAGACTAACCTGCCCCCATCTCATAGCTCTGGGTCCAAGTCTTGGTGGAGCAACTTTGGGAACACCATGTCACCCCTCTGGCTCATTTAAAACACAACAAGACCACCTGTCTTACAGGTGTGCCTTCGGCCGGTGAGAACTGAGTGAAGTGCGTGCCCCACGCCCAGGGAGGAGAGCAGAAGCACTTTCTGCATCTGTGGCCCCTGCACATCTGTAGCCTGAGCCCTGGCTCCGCTAGGTGGAAGCCAGCAGGTGGACCCCAAAGGGAGGAACCTCGCTAAGGAAAGGTGAAGGACACCACAGACTTGGTCCAAAGGAAGGGCTCTCCTGCTGGAAAGCACGCTTAGCCGGCCGCATGTCCCCGGTACTCCTTCCCGACAACTCACTAGGGAGAGAGGCTTATCAGAAGGGGGCCCAGGAACAGACGGCCCGGCTAACTCTGCGCGGAGGCGCTTGACTCTGGAGATGCGCCCATGTGGGAGAGTCGCTGGCAGTGTGTGGGGACCTGGACCGGAGACTAGCTGGGACTGTGCACAGTGGGGGACACAGGAGTGAGGTCCGGGGGGCGCGGGTGAGCCACCCTCGCCGCCCCTAAGGGTCACAGGCCCTCCGCAGGGCCTCCACCTGGGTGCACCCTCTTCTAGACACTCAGGTGGTTCTGCGGCGGGCTATGTGCAGCACGGCCTCTGCGGGGCGCAGCATAGGAGGGGGGAAGGCGGTGACAGCGTGTTTGTGAAGCGGTGGCCAAGCGGACAACAGCCTGCAGCACGCGCGGCGATTCCGGAAACGAGCTGGAGACGTCTGAGCGGATGTCCTGGTCCCCAAATCTGTGGGATGGGACCGAGCAAAGGCCGCACTAATAGCGTGGGTCTCAGGGAAGTGTCGTAACTCAGCGCGGAGGGACCTGGGCAGATGCAGGTGACATGACGCCTGGCAATCGCCCACGGCAATCGGAAACCGTCAGTAATCATCAACGATCGACATTATTGGTGTAAGAAGGGCAGACAAACAACGCACTTACGACTTCTAAATTCACTGCGCGGGATTCCCAGAGAAACCCGGCCGGGAACTACACGTGGAAGTTGAATCCTGAGCTTGGAAAATACCGATGCTCCCGTTGTTAAATTCTTACCAATAGGACCATTAGAATTCGGTCTGACTTCTAAGAAACGCTATTGCGCATCAGAACACCATTTAAACTTGATAAGGCCTTGCTTTTTTTTAACTTACTTCACTTGACGCGATTAAACATTTCCCAAAGTTTGCCTCAATAAACAATAGTCTAAAAAATAATATTTAAAATGATTTTATGTTAAAAAAATTTGGAAAAATTCACATTTACCTATGTCTTAATACTTGGTGATTGGAGGTACCCACTATCATATTAAAATACCAAATAATTATTGCAGTAAAGAAAACTTAATAGATTTAACCCAAAATTTCTAAAACCTATCAACCGTGAAACTTAGTTATTTGAAATAACATCTTCTAAAAACCTGAGAAACCTACATTTAGGAAAGGCTGATATCAGTGTATTTTCTGCAACACCCCAAATTATAATCAGCTGTGCTTCTATGTTTTGTTTTGTTAGTTTGTAACAAGAGCTTTGCCGTGTCTGCCGCGTCACAGAATCGTGAGGGCCGATGGCAGGCAAAGTGTGAGGCAACCCACATGTGCCTGGGCCGTCACTCAGTGTGAACTTGATTTAGCACAGATAATAATGATGTTCAACTAAGCCAGTTGGATATTGACAATAAAAAAGACGGACTTGTGGCATAATCGCCTGCAAACTAATTTTTACTTTTACCCATAATTAAAAAGAAAAAACATTTAACACCACAATTAGATCCCATGTACACGTACCGTGTAACAAAAAGAGAATTTTCAAAAACACTCTTCTATGTTCCCCCTTTTGATGTAGTCCAAATTCTAGTCTGTGATATTCCATTGTACAATCTAATTTTAAATCTGTGTCCCAATAAACTGATTTTGAAGCACTAGTAATTTGAAAAGTTCAGTTAAAAAAGTATTTAACAACCAGAGCAAAATTATGTTCGCTAAAATTTAAAACGTTGTCTGCGTTTCCTGTGAGAACCTGGAAGTGGCTGCAGTGACGCGGGTCGTGTGCTCCACCCCCACACCCACAGACCCCGACTCAGAAACGCACTCAAGGGGCTGGAACTTGGGGTTCGTTTCTGAAAACAAGGAGTAAAGGGGTCTAGTGTTCAGACTTGCATCCACCAGCAAAGGTATCTAGAAGACTATACCCAGTACCCCATAGATCCTATTAGATATAAATATCTCAATTCACACAGTATTTAGTAGAAATATTTTTTAAAAATTTTATTGTATGTTTTCCATTCCCATTTAGTCCCCTCATATTGCCCTCTCCCCCACAGTCACCACACTGTGGTCCACGTCCTCGAGTCCTTCGGATCTATTCCCAGAAGTGGAATCACTATCAAAAGGCAGATCCATTTTTAATTTTTTCAGGTATCTCCACACTGCTTCCCACAGTGGCTGCACCAGTCTGCATTCCCACCACAGCGCACGAGGGTCCCCCTCTCTCCACAGCCTTGCCAGCACTTGTTGTTTGTTGATCGATTGATGGCCATTCTGACAGGTGTGAGGTGATTTCTCACTGTGGCTTTAATTTGCATTTCTCTGACAGTTAGTGACGTTGAGCATCTTTTCATATGTCTGTTGGCCCACTGTATGTCCTCTTTGGAGAAGTGTCTATTCAGGCCCGTGGCCCCTTTTTTAACTGGGTGTTTGTTTTTTGGTGTTAAGTTTTATTAAGTTCTTTATACATTTTGGATATTAACCCCTTCCCAGATGCATCTGTGAATATGTTCCCCCGTTCTGTGGGTTGTCTGTTTATTAGTTTCAAAGCTTTAAAATAACAGTCCCGCGTGCTTTGACAGTCGCCCGAGAATGCCTTGATATATTTGGTATCACATTAGGATTTCTGAATCTACATTTTGGATCTGGATCCTTTATTTCTGGTCTTTGTGTTACTGGAACGAAAAACTGTACAAAAATTTTATATGCCAAAGATGATCGTTAAATTAGCATTTTTCTTCTATTAAAAAATTCTTTGCTTGACAGATGATAAGCTATGTTTATTCATTAAAAAATTATACTGAATTTTCAAACAGTGTCCTAAGGATATATATATCAAGTGGATTCCAAAGAAACATTTACTTCCTGTGAATACCGCCCTACATTTCCTGAAAGGGAAGAAAACCCAGCAATAAGAACAACAAAAAAAGATAAATCAGAGGCAAAGGACTCATATGTTCAGACAAAAATCTATTAAATAAATAAATGCATTTTTAAAAATCCCCAATTTGGGGAAGCTAAACTGATCTGTAATCTGTAATCTCTTGTGCTGGCCTGTGGAGCGGAGCATGTGAGTCTGCGGAGCTCGCTCAGAATTTGCAAGCGCGCAGGCCCGCCACGCTGCACACAGGCTGCCCCGCGCTGCGGAGGGAACCGGCGGAACGCAAACCACGCCCGGCCCCGGGAGCGAGGGCGGCACCGGCACCAGCACCGGAGGCGCGACCATACCCGCCGTCGCCTTCGCGGTCAGCCCGGGCGCCGCGGTGTCCCTGGAGGCCCTGGGACGCGGTGTCCCGGGGGGTGATCGCAGCCCCGCGCCCCGGCCCTGCGCTGCCCGGCCTGCGCCACTCGGCACTCCGCACGTTCCGAATGGGACCCGCACTGACGCTGGATCCTGCTGTTCACCAGCAGCCCCAGAGAGTTGCCTTTTTTATCTAGACCAAAAACCACCGCCGACAACGAAAAAGGCCACCCTCAGAACCTGAGGACAGAAGAAGCCCAAGTTCGCGCCCGGCAGGCTCAGGGCCAGGGTTCTTCCGAACGTCAGACAAGTCCTGGACAGGCAGAAACTCGCCCGGAGGGGGCTCGGAAACCGGCAGCTCCCGGCCAGGCCCGCGATCCCTTCTGCACCACTGAGTCACGACCCAGGTCGCAAATAGCCCCAGGCGCGCCCTCCGGGTCCTCACAGCCTCTGGAGCGGCCTTGCGTCTCAAGGGGACGCGGGGCGACACCGCCGCGCTGGGAGAGAAGTGGGGCGGCGGCGCGGGCGGCCACGGAACTGCAAGCCCGCGCCAGTGCGGGCAAACAGAGCTCTCCTCTCTTCCGTTTTCTCTCTCCCGGACCCACCCTGCCCCTGCGTGGGACTCGAGTGGTGCCTTCTCAGCCCTGCGTGTATCACTCGTCTCCTGCGGCTGGGGGCACTGACTTAAAGGAAACAGGTCCCCGTGGACCTCAGCGGCGGCTGGGGACACTGTGCTCATCTGGAGTAAGGCCAAATCCCCACTTGTCTGTGAAAGGCAATGTCGTTGCCTTGTAGCCGTAATTTTTGTAATTATGAAACTCCAGAAAAGTCATTAACATTGATTTAATTTAAAGCTGTGCTTAAATTAAAAAATTGGAAAACCTAAGAAAGATGTTGGGGAAACTATTTCTAGACCATGAACATGATAACTCTATTTAAGAAGGGAGAGAAAGAAAATTACTATTCAAGGAAGAATTTTCACAAGTTAATAATAAGTAATGATAATTTAGTTGTTGAACTTTAAAAGAAGGGTTAAGACTAACAAGATATTATTAAAGTATTAATAAAGCAAGAGCTAGAATAGAGTAAAATGCAATTTAGGAAACTGCAGATATTTCTTTAATTGAGAAACAGCACATTTTACAGAAGAGCTTAAAAATATTGATTTAAAATTCACAAGAAGCTTATTGTCACTTATAAAACAGTGCCAAATTAGCATGGAATTTTTTAAAAAAATTATTGAAGTCTTGATTACCTAAAAGCATCAATAGTTATAGATCTCCCCCTCGCCACCCCCCATCCACAGAAGAACAGTTAAATAGCAAAGAATCACCAGTAAAGGCCACTGTCCCTGACGCCACTGCCGAGGAAACAACCCAGTGACGTTGAACCCAGGCGGTGAGCTGCCAGCCAGGCTGTGGGGAGGGGGTGCGGACGGGGCCCAGTACTGCTCCCATTCACCACCAGCACGCTTGGCCTGTGCCCGCACAACCAGGGATCGATCAGTCCTCGGAGAGGGATTGATCCGCCTGCAGCCAGTGCACAGGGGATAATTAGTTGCCCGGGGAAACTCGGCTCCCAGGGTTAGTTTTCTGCTCTGACTGAAATCGAGGAGGCGGACACCCGCCGGGCCCCTCACGGGTTGTACTTGGCAGAGACTCTGTCACACGGGTGACAATTATGCTGGTGACCTGTCAGCTACCTCTTCCTACCACACCCTCTGAGCAGTTCTGGTTTTGACAGAATTACCTACATTTGGGAAAAGCAGGTTTCCATCATGACAGGTGATAGGATCAACCCGCCAACGTTGAATGTAGTCATGTCTTTTACTGATGCTCGGTTCGTCCTGTCCCAGGTTCCTGTGCTCCACTCCCTCGGCCTCATCCAGAGCTCCAGCCGTCCCTGCCCACCTGTCACACAGACCGCCTGCCCCGTTCCAGCTGAGGGGCCTCTCAGCCTGACTCCAGGTGTGGTTCTGCGCCTGCTGATTCACTGCCCCCTTCATCTCTGCCCTACACCCCCCCCACACACATGCCCCCGGAACACTGAGTGGATTCTGAACCTTGAGCTTCTACCGTTCAACCTCGGAGCTCTCTCTCTGCAGCGCAAACCCCTCCAGAGAGAGACGCAAAGGCTCACTGCCTGATTGTCATGTGGCTCCCCTTCTCTTCTCAACAACCCTGCTCCTTCCCAATGACCTTGAAGGCTACTCCAAACTTTCATTTTTCAGCCCATTTGTTCACACTTTCCTGTGGCCAAACCCTCACTCTGAGCATATGCTCTTCTTCCCTGTTTCCAAGGAGACCACTCCTTCCGGAATCCCCCACTTATCTTCTTCCTGTTGACGTGAGTCTGTGTCCAAGCCAGTCCTTCCTTCCTGGCCTCAGTGCGTAGCCACCAACTACTCGAGTTGTGCCGGACTCTGTTCCCACAGCTACGAGGCGAACAAGACAAGCAACCCCCGCCGGCACAGACCTCCCACTGGGGTGGGCAGCAGATTGGCGTTATGCATGCCTCAGGGGGCATGTAGCAGACGGTGTGGGAGCACCGAGCATTGGCCCCAAGCTGGGACAGCCTGTGTGATTGGCGTGGCTTCCTCGAGTGACATTCAAGTCAAGATCCGGAGTGGCCGTGAGCGTGAACCAGGACAGTGGGCGAGCCAGGGTGGGAGCAAGTCCCAGGCCTGAGAGAGACGTGCCCCGGAGAGAACAAGCGAGCCAAGCTGGCCGAGGCCCCTGATGCAGCGGTGGGGAGAGAGACGTTTCCACAGAGGCCGGCGAGGCCCCTCCTGGAAAGGCACGGGAAGCAGCAAACACACGGGCTATGGAGAGGCCCGAGAGCGGCCCGTCCAGCGGGAACACTCACGTGCTAGTCCAAGGGTTAAGTGAGGTCAAGTCTGGCACACAGTGAGGGTCTGCATACTTTTTAAAGAGCTAATATTGGGCACCTGTTAGAATGGCCTCCATCAACAAGACAGGTGATCCCACGGGTGGGAGAGGTCGTGGGGAGAAAGGACCCCTCATTCACTGCGGGTGGGAACGGAAGCTGGGGCAGCCGCCATGGAAACGAGTCTGGGTTTCTCAAAAAACTAAGAATACAGCTTTCACATGACCCAGCAACCCCTCTGTTGAACATCTACCCCTAAAATTTGAAACATTTATTTGCAACGACATGTGTGCCCTGTGCTCCCTGCAGCGTCACCCACGGTGGCCCAGGCACACAGACAACCGCAGTGTCCTTCCGTAGGACTGGATGGAGAAGACTCGCTGCCTCTGCGCAGTGGACACCCCTCAGCCCTGAGAACAGGTGAAGCACTGCCATGGCGACAACACGATGGACCCTGAGAACATGACGCTGAGTGAGACTGGTCAGAAAGAGCTGAGGACCGTGTGATCTCACTCATATGTGGGACGAAACTGAAACTCGTGGACAGACATCAGCACGGCGGTGGCCAGAGGGAGGGGGTGGGGGGATGGTAAAGGGTAAAGGGGGAATAGATGACAATGGAAGAAGATTTCACTTTGGGTGGTGGGCTCACAGTGCAGTGTACAGATGATATATCATAAAGTCATGCACTTCAAACCTATATAATCTTATTAATGAGTGCCACTTTAATCAACTTAATTAAAAATTGAAAAAAGAAAAGAAGAAAGGAAAGAAAATACCAGTGATTTTTTAAAAAGCTTGTTTGTGACACAGAGCTGCAGGGAGCCTGGTAGGGTTTCATCGGGGGCGACAGGCTTGACTCACACTGGGGGCTGCCTGGGACCCTGGGTGGCGGGGACAAGCTGTGAGCGGTCACTTGTCCCCTTGGGGCTTGGTCACCAATCAATGTCTCCACCCCCACTCCCTTCATTCCCATTTGTAGTTACAGTCACCTTCCCACAGTCCCCTCGGGTATCCCCCCTGCCTCTCCTCTGCGCACCCCAACTTCACCGCACTCCCTGTGAGCGACCTGCCCTCACTCCCATGTCTGCTGCTGGTAGTGCTGCCATCCTGCTGGCCCCAAGCATGGAAGCCGCAGGGACCCTGCTGGCCTGCACTCCTACCCCAAGGCTGCCACCCGACCCCATGTGTTCACAGCAGTGGCCTCTCTGCCCGTGCTCCCCAGTCCCAGCGCCGATGGCCCCCGTAGGACGGTGGCACTCCCGTGTGTGCCCTGGACGCTGGTGGTCCACGTGCCATCACCACGCTGGGTTCCCATGAAGCCCGGTCCTCCCTGGGCCATTGTCTTCACGAGAATCCCACCGCCCGTCCCCTGGGTTGAGGTCTGCAGCCCACACCCCACCCAGCTCATCAAGCTTCACGGTTTACGTCAGCTCCATTTGCCCTGCTAGACGCTTCTCCTCGGCGTCTGGCCTCACTGCAGACTGGCTGGTTCACAAGACACACAACTCGTCTGTAACCCTGTCCCCAAGCCTGGGACAGTGTTTCCGTCCAGGTGGAGCTCAGCACCCGACCTGCATCTTCCTCGAAGGGCTTTGGAAAACTGCAGAGTAGGCTTGCGCGTTGCTCACCCACTGGTCGGACGTTTAAATTTACATTATGTGGAGGCCTTCATTAGGTACATGTATGACTATGCTGTTTGTTTCCCTTAAACAAATATTGCGTATCTTATTCAAAAAAAAAAGATCAGGAATAGAAAGACAGTAACAGTCACATATTTCTGTCACTGCCTAGAACACTTGGGAAAAATGACAGTTATTTAATAAATACTTGTTGAAAGACTGTATGAGGTCAAAGAACTTACTGGAACAGTGCCACGAGAGCTGGTTATCACTCACAATTCCAGAACTACACGGGCACACGTGTGTGAGCCCTTCAGTAAAGCACCCTCAGAGCTGGCCGTGCAGTGCCCCCCTGGGCCCACAGCCCTCCGGAACTTTCTCTCACAGCATAAAACTGCTCACAGGGACTGGGCCAGAAGCGCAGGAGCTGGGACAGAGAAACCCACACAGCAGAACAGTGTTCTCGTCCAGAAGAAACGGGTGCACACGCAGGTCGGCTCACGGTAGAGGATTCAAACCACTGTGTTTCTCCGGTGTCCGTCTAATTTAAGCAGTTTAAGAAATATTCAGGCGATTCATTCACGATAAAAACCTCTGCTTCAGAAAACCTGTGTGCCCGTCCAAAGCACACACCAGATTCCCAGTGTGGTTCCTAACACACAGTCATAGCATTCTCGTGTGACAAAATCGCACCGGGTTGCTGTGGGACTCCATAACACAAAAGGCCATTGGCCCGTAGCGATTTGGGGAAGAGTGGGATTTCTGGCCGCTGTTTATGGGGATGGCGGGAGGGACTTCCCAGGGTGTGACCACACGGCAGGGTTCGACAGCCGTGTTCCCCAGGTGAGTTAGGTCTGCCTCCCTACGTCCCTGGGAGGGACAACCACCCTGCCAGGGTGTGGGGTCCAGCAGTGGGGTTGCCAGTGGCTGTGCGGGTCTGTCCTCAATAACGGGTTTCCCAAACCATCTTGATTTTAGGAGACGACAGTGGGCCACCTGCTTCAAGGACCACGTGTTGAATCCCACCCCTCAAGCTTGGCCTGAGACCCTAACGCCACAGGCAAGGCCCCGGGCTAGGATTTGTGCTGCACTTCAACTCGAGCAAAATGTGTGAATTCCACCACTTGTGTTAACATTTACTGCCTTCAAAGCACAAGGAAACCTATAAGTTTTGCACGTGTTTGAAATAGTCCAGGCCTAGGCATCCCCGTATTTGTCGTGAGTCTCCCAGCAGGCCAACAGCTGCGGCCGCCAGATGTGGGAGCCCAGGTCTCTGACCACCATTCTTGGGGAAGTGGGCCTGTTCAAAGTGTTGAGGGTCCCCACACTCCCCGAGGGTCCCCCCTGGAGGCCACCCTCCTGCCATCACACTAACTGACATCCCCACGGGCCCCTCGGGCCACCCCTGGCCGGACCCCTGCAGTGAATCCTGCCCCAGGCCTAGCACACCCACCGCTAGCACCTCTCACCACGGAACCCACCATAGGCGGACTCGTGTCCCTCAGACCTCCTGTGTCCAAGTCTCAACTGTGGCAGCTCAGAATGTGACCGCCCTTGGACACAGAGTCTTTAAGAGGTAACGGAGGGAAAGTGAGTCTGTCATGGGAGGGCCCTAGTCCAGTGTGACCGGACGTTAGGGCCAGACGTGTCCGCAAGGAAGGTCACATGAAGACAGTGGGACAGACGGAAGACTGTGAGCCAAGGAGAGGAGCCTCGGGGAAACACAGCCTGCCGACACCGTGAGCTTGGCCTTGCAGCCCCCAAACATGAGATGACACACGTCTCGTGGTTAAGCCGCCCCGTCTGCGGTGACTGACACATCTGCACTTAGAGGCTGGGGGTCGAGTGGCCCGGGGACCAGCACGAAAGGGGCCCTGCGTGGGGACTCGCATGGGTAACACTTTGGCTCCAGAGCTCGCAGAGTGACAAAGGAAGGGACAGGAAAATGGTAAAACGAGAGCAGCTCACGGGGAGCATTTGTCTGCACATCGGGCCTGCTTCCAAGAGCGTCAGGAGCCGCGGCCCTGAGACGGGCCCACTACATCCCTCAGTCCTCACAGGGCCCAGGGCAACAGACCCTTTTCCTGCACATTGCATGCGCTGTCTCCACTGCACCGCAGATGACAACTGCCCCATACGTGTCCTGGGGAATCCGAACAGTGTCCTAGCTAGTCCTCGGGAAACACAGTCAGGACCGGTGTTCTCAAGTCCTAGGTGAGCTACGGATTTGAGTTTTGTTTCTTTTTTCCTTTTCATTTTTTGTGTGTGTGTCACATGCTGCTGAGTTGGCTCCGCCGCCTGGCGACCCCACCAGTGAGTGATGTCCGCCACGTCTGTCCTCACAGCCCTGCTCGGCTCTTGCGGACGTGGTCCATGGCGTCGTTCACGGCGTCCGTCCATCTCGTTTGGTCTCCTCCCTCCGGCTGCCCCCGTGTTCCCAGCATCACTGTCTTTTCCAAAGAACCTGCCTCCCCGTGACCTGTCTGCAGTAGGTCACTGCAGTGTTGTCACTCCAGCCTCCAGTGACGTTGAGGCTCCTCTGCTCTGGGACCCATTGGTTCCCCTTCCTGGTGTCCAGGGTCTCCCCTACAGTGCTCACCTCCTGCACTGCGTCTCCCCGTCTGCTGCCCTTGACATCCAGTCTTCCCATCTGCATGTGAGAGCTGGGAAGACGGGGGGACAGGGGTCTCAGCGTTGGTCTCTAGTGACATGTCTGTGCTCTTGGAGAGCTTCCCTGGTCCTCCTGCCGCGGCCCCTCCGGGCCTGGGTGCTCCTGGTTTGTGGGCCTCCTTCTCCATGGAGGGGACAACGGGGCCATGGTGAGTGAAGTCTCTGACCCGTCGACATGTGGGTGGTCTTCGGTAAAGCTGTGACCTTCTGCAGTCACGCCTTTGTCTCCTTGAAGGTCAAGTACAGCCCAGGGGGCATGTTCCTCTTTCACTGCCTCAGACAAGGTTTCAAATCGCCGCCCTGCCAGTGAGGTGGCGTCACCTGCTGGTCATGAGTTCCTGACAGTCCTTTCCCCCGGGGGTCACTGCTCCTTCCTCTGAGTCCAGCCCCGTTTTTCATGCGGTCCATTCTGTGGACAGGGTGGACAGACGGGGACATGAAACGCCCCCTGTCTGACCCCTTTGCCTATCGAATCCTTCTGTGTCCCTATTCTGTCCTGACTGTGGCTTCCTGTCCCCAGCCCAGGTCACCCCACAGGACGGTCAGGTGCTGGGCCTGCCTACTTTTTCAGCCTACGCCCTTGTCATTCCTTGACCTCTGTGCTGACAATAAACAGAACTATGTTTATTTGTACATTTATTCGTTTCTCTGGTTAATATAAACATAATTCTCGACCCCGGGCTCCATCCTCTCCAGGGTTCACAATAACGGAAACACCAACTAACCGAATGAAGAAGGAAAGGAAGGGTGGAAAGAAGGGAAGAGAAGGAAATAACGCTGTGGATGCGATCACGTGAAGCTCGGTCAGGCAAAGACAGCCCACACCACCCAGCGGGAGGTGGGGGGGCGCACTGCTGAGGAGGGGGCCACCCCCACCCCCAGGGAAGCACTGGCTCGGCCTCAGGGCACCAGCCCCACCACAGCCACGTCCGACGTGCAGACCACCGCTGCTCACGGTCTCTAACTCTTTGGTGGGTTCTGGTCAGGCAGGTAAGTACTTCTTAAGACGTTAACCGTTTCAAGTTCCAAGACACAGAAAACAGACATCTCCTCGCCCCTGCAGCAGCAACAGCAAGCTTCACACCGTCACTGGGACCGTGCAGCTAGATGGCACTCGCTCAGGACGGAACGGGTGGGAACCTTCCAGCAACCTGGTCCTGGTCGCAGAAGAGCGGCTACAACAGGGAGCTCAGGGGCTCTGTAAGGGACGGGGCACACGGTAGGACACTGTTGGGTGCGCAGGTCGGATAGACCGTGAATGGCCACCTGGGTGGCAGACTGACCCTCGGCCGGGGCAAACACCATCCAGGGGCGAGCTCCGCCTGGTGCTGACCCTCCTGGCATTCACTTAACTTCTGCAAAGCTTATGGAAGTCTTTCCTTTTGTTGGAAAAATCACTGCCTCCTAATTTCTACCCACTCAGCCTGCTCTGCCTGTTTTTAAATTCAGTCGTCTGTTGGGCAATCTTTCAAAAATCTAAAGGGGCTGCCACCTCGCCCTGAAGTTTTCTGTTTGTTAGATTACTACCTTCAATCCCTTCAACTCTTCCTCCACAAAATATTTGCCAGAGCTCCTGCATCTTGTGGGTTCTTCTTCATAAACATCTGTTCTGACGGGCCAGTTATTTTTATGCGGCTTCCACCCTTCGCCCTACATCTGATACGGGATTCTGCGTGTGAGCTTGTCGTCCTCCCTCACCTCTAGCTGCTCGAAGTTGCACCGACTGCCCCCGTCAGTCAGCGCCGACCAGAAGTGAGTGCGATTGGAGAGAGGGGGGCAATGCCCTGATGAGTTCGTTTCCTCAAAAACATGCATCTGTAAAGCAGGTGCAGACACATACAGACACACACCTGTACATGAACGACCATTCAGTTTTATCATATCAACTGTTCACCTGTCCATCTACCTTTCCTAAATTTCTTTTATTTTATGGCCTTCCCCCCGCTCCCAATAAATACACCATGATTCAGTACCTTGAAAATAAAGCACAAAAAATAACAATTGTTGATATCTTAAGGAATTTTGCTATTTTTTTCTCTTAAGAGTAATCTAAGAATACATAATGGAGATGAAATAAATTACAGAGATCATGAATTTACTAAAGCCACTGGTTTGAGAATGCACTTTAAAAATTAAAGTGAAGCGAAAGAGCAGAGCTTTTTTTTTTGCCTTTTTAATAGAAAAATCAATATATTAATTTCAATGCTTTTTTAAAATTACATGAACAAATCTAAGCTTTTATATTTTGAAAATACCACTTTGACTATTTTAACCCCGTATTGCACATTTTTTCATCTGATTAGAAGTTTGATAAACAAGACTAAAACATACCAGCGACATGACTGGACTACACTATTCCCTCGGGAACGGTGACAAGCACAGCAAACGGTGGGAATGACCGACAGGAGCTGCCACTGATGGAAACGGTGCTCCTTACCGTCACCGCTGTTGGGGCCCCAGCGATGACTGATTCAGTGAGCGAGCACAGTCTACGCCGATTTTCACTGTGCAGGAGACTGACTCTGAGAATCAAGGATGAATAAGGCGAAAACCGCACAGTCACGTGTTCGTGACTGTGGCTGTGGCAAAGGGTTTTTAGACACAACACCAAAAGCCTGACCAACAGCATCAAAAACAAGTAAACTGAGCTTCGTCGGAGCTCAGAGCTTTATTCCTTCAGAGGTCACCAGCGAGGAAACGGAGGGGCAACCCTTGGAATGGGAGAAACATTGCAAGTCATGTATCTAAGAAGCCACTTGCACTCGGACCTAGAAAGAGCCCTTCCAGCTCAATAATAAAAAGACCAATAACCCCATTAAGAAGTGGACAAAGAACCTGAACGGACATTTCTCTCAGGAGGATCTACAAAGGACAAACACGCACATGGACAGACGCTTCTCATCATTTGTCCTTAGGGACACGCAAACAAAGGCCACAGAGCCCGCTTCACAAACTGGAATGTCTGGAGTGAAAAATACAAAGAAGAACCAGTACCGATGAGGACTCGGGGAAAACAGAGCCCGCGTGCACTGCTGGCGGGAACCAGAAATGCAAAACGGCCGGGCAGGCCCTCAGCCCGCTAAGCAGAGAGCTGCCAGGGGACTCAGCCGTCCCCCCAGGTGCAGACCCGAAGGACAGGAGAGGACACCCGTGCAGAGACTTGCACCGCGTGGTACAGTGGCGCTGTTCGCAACAGCGTGAAGGTGGGAACGATGCCGATGCGCGTCACCCGAGGAACAGACACGGAATGTGCTAAGTCCGTGCCACGGAACAGCACGGGGCCATAAAGAGGAATGAAGCACCAGCGCGTGATTCAGCGTGACTGAGCCTTCCAAACATGCCAACCAGAAGAAGTCACAAAAGACCACGTATTATGTGACTGTACTCATGTAAAATTCCAGCACAGAGAAATCCTCAGAAACAGAGAGACTGGTGGTTGCTTGGGGTGGGAGATGGGGGGTGGGAGATGTGGAGGTGGGGGTGGGGTGACATGAAAGGGTGTGGGCTTCCTGGCGAGCTGGCGAGAATGCTCTACAACGAGAATGGGCGCAGCTGTGACCAGAAACCGTGCAACTGTGCGGTTTAAACGGGTGGACTGAACGGTGTGTGAACTCTCTCAGCACAGCTGTTAAAAGAGACTCCCGCAGAGCAGGACAACGAGTGTAGTGGCCCGCCTCTGCAGACACGGAGACTGAGAGCGTGGTGATGGTGCAAGGGTGGCAAGCGTACCGAGGGGAAAGAACCGAGAAAGGAGAACCAGACACGCACGAACGCTTGGCCAACGGTGGCTGCCACTCGCCCAACTGTGGGCAGCGTGCGGTCATGTCGATGGACAGAGCCGGCTCACGGGCTATGTGAAGAGCTGAGACACCAGGACACGGGTCCCAGTACTGTCCCCAAGTCTGTCTCGTCTGAAGGATGATTCATGTGGTCAGGATGACACCCAACAGGGTCCTTGAGAGACATTTTTAACGCACAGTAGAAGCACGGCCAAAATAGAGAAAACCGTCTCCAGTAAACTGGATGTCAGTTATCCTTTTCAAATAAAATTATTAAACTGTAGGATTTGTTTTTGATTACCAAAGGAAAAAAGGCGCATCATAACCATCCCCGAAAATACAGCGAAGGCATCACAGGAGAAATCCAGTGGGGACCACCATCCCTGCTGTGAGTGGGAGCCCTGCTCAGTGGCTGAGCTATTTGAACAATTATCTTTAAAAATCTGCAATAAATACACTTACCTAAACTTCCCCCACCTTTGACCACATTTCAGGATAAACCTGTAGATAAGAAGTTATAAGACTACGGTCCCATAATTCGCTGGATTCATTTTTTTCAAATTCCCCCAAGAGTTTGTACCAACTTTACTCCCACAAAATTGCAACAAGGGCCCACTAATTCAGAAACTGTCATTTAAAATTTCAGCAGCAGGACGGTAAATAATTTGGCCAAGTCGTTTTAGAAGCAGCAGAGATCAGCGCGGCTGCCCCTGAACTCTGCACCTCGCTTCAGCCTGTCCAGGCCGGCTTGCAAGGTCCTGTGTGGGTGGCGCACAGGTGGGCACAGCCATAGCTCGAAGAAGGGCAACGGCAGCGCCGACTTCGGCTTCTGCGTGTGCTTGCATCTGACATTTTCAGGCTAAAGCCAGATTTGCAATTTTGAAAACAAAAAACAGAAGAGCTCAAAAAATTCAAGAAAACCCAAACAAATATTTGTTCCCAAAGCCGTCACCCTGATCCAACGTATTAACACCCACCTGGGGCCCACTCACTGACCAAACATGTCAGCACCCTCTCACTGAACCGGGGAAAAGAAAATGATTGTTTTTGTTTTGCCAGAGGCTTAAGATTTTATTTATTTTTTATCCTTACCTGAGAACATGTTTATTGATTTTAGGGAGAGGGGAAGGAGGGAGAAAGAGAGGGAGAGAAACACTGAGACAGAGACATCGATGGGTCGCCTCTTGCACGCCCCCTACCAGGGGCCAGACCCTGCAACCCAGGCATGTGCCCTGACCAGGAATCAAACCGGCGACCTTTCGGTTCACGGGACGGTGCTTCAGCCAACTGAGCCACGCTGGCCAGGGCCAGAAGCTTAAGATTTTAAAAAGTTGCACATCCACCCAAACTGGAAACTAGACTTCAACCGTGATTAGTTTATTTTAAATCATGGATCTCATTAAGTCTAAAGATAATGGGAACTCTCAAGTCTTTGAAATATTAAAGTAAACATTATCTAGTCAGAGGAGAACAAAATGTTCCTCCATCTCTTTTTTAATTCAATTTATGTTAAGTTATGATCAAAGAGCTAAGATTAGACAAACAGCCCAGCGAGAGTCGGATCTGGCATCCTCACTGGTCTCTGGTGCAGGAGTTGCGGCCACCTCAGTGCCTCCCAGTGTGACAAGTCTTTCCAACGTCAGCCAGGTCTCAGGCGTCTGGGAAGGCAGGAACTCACACCAGGCCTCTGCCCCGAGCCCCTCGCTGCCTGAGGAGAGAACCCCTTGGCAGCAGCTGGCAGGGCAGTGGGGGGTGGGCTGCTGACCGCAGGGTCTGCCCACCTGGGAGCCGGGGGAGGGGGGGATGGTGGCTCAGCGGAGAGGCTGGAGAGTTACAGTATGTGCCGCATTAGCCAAGCCCTGAAGGATCTCATCCCAACAAAGTCGATCTGACGCGGGCGGGGGATGAAAGAGAGAAAGTGCCCATGAGCGAGGTCTCAGTGTGGGATGCGGCCCAGGGGCAGCGTTACCAGGCAGCTGGTAAGACAGACGGACCCCTCCAGAGCGACAGAAGGACAAGAAGGGAATGACTAAGAGAGACTCAATGCCAAACCCTGGACTACTCAGGGTGTCCACTGTCTCTTTGCTCCCTCCACATCCGTTATTTTCTCCGTTTCATTGAGGAATGATTGACACATAAAACTGCATACATTAGAAGTGATGATTCGATACGCATGCGTTGTGAAAGGCTTACCGGGAACAAGTTAATCAGCACACATCCAGCAGAGTGAAGTCCTTTTTTTTTGGCAGTGAGAACACTGAGCTTAAGGGCTACTCAGCAAACCGCGGTGACACAACCCTGCACTACTAACTGTCGTCACCGCCCTGTCCACCGGACCCTCCGACCACCTTCACCGCAGAACTGAAGGTGGGTGCCCGCTGATGTAAATGCCCCCCACCGCCCAAGGCCCCTGGTTCTCACCGTTCTGCTGTCTGTGTCTGGCTTATTTCCCATAGCTCAGCGCCCTGCAGTTCTGTCCAGGTATTTATTTGCAAACGGCAGGGTTTCCTCTGTTATGGCCGAGTGACAGCCCCATGCAAAGGTGTCCTCCATTGTTCTTATCCACGTGCCCACTGATGGACACGGAGGCCGTCTCCGCATCTCAGTGACTCTGAACAGTGCCGCAATGAACAGGTGGTGCAGGGATCACTTCACGATGCTGGTTTTGTGTCCTTCGAACACACGCCCAGAAGTGGGATTGCTGGGTCACGAGGTAGTGCCAGCTTCAATGTTTGATGCTCCACACGCATTTTCCACACTGGCCGCACCAGCTCTCGTTCCTCCCGACAGTGCACGAGGGTTCTCTCTTCTTCACACTGATCCGTTCTCTCTGCCCTCTTTTATAACAGTGGTTCCAACTCACCAGGTTTGATTTGCATTTTCCTGATTAGTGACACCAAGAACCAATGTACCTCTGGACCATTTGTGTGTCTTCTCTGGAAAAGTGTCTATTCAGATCCTTTGCCCATTTTTCAATCAGATTTTTTTTCTTGCTATTGAGCGCTAAGACTTTCTTATATTTTGGGATGTTAACCCTCATTAGAGGTATGGTTTGTGAATGTTTTCTCTCATTCCCGAGGTTCCTTTTTCACTCCAGGGATGGTTTTCTCTGTTGTGTTGAAGCTGTGTCCTTTGACGTGGTCCCACTCCTTCACTTTTCTATTCGTGGCCTGTGTTTTGCAGTTGTGTCCAAAAAAACCATTGCCAAGACCGACATCAAGATCTCCCCCACGGTTTCCCCCAGGAGTTTCACGATTTCAGCCTTACATTTCGGTTTTTAACCCGTTTAGCGTTCGCTTTTAGGAGTGGGTCCAGGGTCACCCTCTCGCACGTGTGCACCCAGGTTTCCCAGCTCCGTTTCTGAGGGGACGCCTTCCCTTCCCGTGAGTCATGTGCTTTCAAGGGTACTGCGTCGTAGAGATAGGAGAGGACGTCTCTGAAGCTGGAGATTAAGTGGTGTCAGCTAAGAGGAGGGAGGGGACTTCATAAATAGTTGTTGAACTTTTTAGAGAACATAAGATCCACCTGAGATTTTATTTTAAAGTGGCAACTGAGACCCAGGTACCATGACTCATTGTGTTCTGAGCTGGACCCAGGACAAGTCACAAAGGGCAGTCCTGAGGCCTGGGCTGCTGGAGAAGGGGGTCAGCACCCCAGCCCTTAGTTCCCAGGGGGAATGAGCACAGAAATATGGGGTCCAGCACAAATAACGGTCCCTTTATAACAAAATCTTTTATTATAAGATGACAAGCATGTAATTCCGTAACACAACAATATCACACGCAAGCACACCACACGCCACTATTTTAGGTGAAATGCTCAAATTAAAACTAGAAGTTGTTACACCCACATTATTACTCTACCAACCACACTCAAGCCGGCCTTCCTTCTGCCGGACCCCACAGTCAGAAACAGAAAATGCCTCCGAATCTCAAAAGTCAGCATGTCCATACTACAGGAACTGTCAGCATCTCCCATCTCCACGCAGAGGCCTGGGGCTCAGTTTCAGATGGGGCGTCAGCGCTGCTCAGACAGGGCAACAAGGCCAGTCAGTCCCAACGTATGTCTTTTTATAATATTGACATTGAACCATTTGTCTGGAAGAAGGAATATGAACATCAGTAAGTCTAAATATGTTTGCATTTTCCAAGAATATTATTTTCATTTCAGACAAGATTTACCACCTTTGTATCCTGCTCCTCCTAATAAATTGATTAAACAGACACTTTAACCCGTGAAACACATGCCTAGGACGCTAACACGGGTCCGTTGTATCGTAAATTGCTTTTTGCATGTAAATTAAATAATCAATAGTCATAAAAATGGGCCTGTGGAAAGTTATCAGAATAAACATACCAAAAATAAAAACAGGATTTTCTGTAGAGAAGAGAATTATTGAAATGAATGAATCTGGGAAAATCAAAGAAATTTTAAGTCTGGAAGTGGCATTTACGAGGGAGACTTTTTTATAAAGAGCTATTGTGCTCGAGTCGGAAATGTCAGCACGTGTGACTTATTTCCCAGCACAGACAGAATTTTAGAAATGCCATCGCCACCTACTGCAAATGCCACCACCACAAAAGCTCCTGTGGGGACAGAGCAGGCTCGGTGCAGTGTCGACCGCCCAGAAGGCAGAGGCCCCTGTGGCCGGGTCTCCGCCTGAGACGCCCACGGCCCAGGAGAAGAGGAGGTGTGGCCTTCCAGTCCCTCTGAGACAGTAAGGCACACAGTTGGAAGCCTCTTATTGATTTATATTTTTTTACTTTCCAATTAAAGTTGGCATTCAATATTACAGTTTTTAGGTGTGCAGCGCAGTGTACTTTAGAAGTGAACCCCCAATAACTCCAGCACCCACCTGGCACCCACACACTTGTCCCAACACCACCGACTGCATTTCCTGTGCTGCACGCGCATCCCTGCGCCCGTTCTGTTACCGCCAATCTGCGCTTTCAGTCCCTTTGCCTCTCCCACCCAGGTCCCCAGCCCCTGCCCTCTGGCACCCGTCAGTCTGTTCTCTGGGTCTGTGAGGCTGGTTCTGTTTTGTTTGCCCATTTATTTTGTTCCTTAGATCCCACACCTAACTGAGATCATCTGCTATTTGTTCTTCCTATTTTTTTTAAAGCAGGCAAGGAGTCCCAGTTTTCTGGCCTCCCCTCTCACTGGCTTCTGCTTCCTAAATGTCAGCCATCTGCGTTGACATTCTCGCCTGGCCACACAGCGAAAGAAGTCCCAAAGAGGAAAGCACATTTCACAACGTAAGCTGAGTCTCTCGGTGCCAGTCATTTGCGGACGCAGGCACTTGGTGTGAGACTCGTTACTCTCTCTGTTTGTAAGCACAGAAAAGTCGTCCAACACCTTGACAGAAATGGAGCCTGAGGTGAAGGCAGGTGCTGTAGGCCTGCAGGTGGGGGCCACAGTGGCCAGGTGGTGTCAGCTCAGCCACCGTGAGCCCTTCCTCTTCCTGCCCAGTGCTTCCCACGGCACCCAGCAAGGCCCAGGAAGGAGCAGGCTGCCGGAGCGCCATGGAGGGTCTCCGGTGAGACTCTGGATACAGAGGGGAGGGTCGCACAGCGGGAAAACAATGACTGGGTCATGCCAACGGGAGGCAGGGCTCTTCTGAGACTGCCAAGTCGGCTCTGCCACCGGGTGCCGGGCCTGCTTCTGAGCCTTGTGCTCCCTGCTCGGTCGGGAACCTCCTGGTCTCTGCGCAGCAGCTTTTCATCACGCAGCCCAGGGAACCAGAAGCAGCAGGAACCTCGGGCCTGGGGCGGCAGTGGGAAGGGCAGAGCCGGGGGACAGTGAGGTGGAGGACGGGGTTGGAGCCCATCTCTCCAAGGGCACGTTGTTAACCAAGCACTCTGAACACCACCCCAGGGCTGTAAAAAAATAACACTCCAATTCCAGGGTAAAGCCGCGTCCCGGGCAGGACTTACTGCCCTCGAGACCTGCAGTTTCAACCCCGATCCCGCATTCTCTGTGCTCTGTTTCCCTTTGGATTTACCACCGGGCAGTGCACTGTCTCTCAGTGACTGCCTCTGTACACAGTCTGTGGCCTCACTAATGCCGCACAAGGGTGGGCTTTGCTGCTTTGGGTTGACTACTGACCCCCAAGGCCTGGACCGGCGGCACTCACCCAGTATTCACCGAACGACCGTGTGAAGGATCTTACCCCGACACCAAAGGCTCCCTGAGATGCTGACATGACAAAGACAATGTTGTGGAAGACAGTGATGAGTGCCCTTCAAAACTTCCAGACTTTTCCGTAGGAAATTTTTCTCGTGGGCACTCTAATGAGCCTTCATGAATGTGCGGATCCATCAAAGCAACTTGGGGTGCTGATTGGAAAACACCTGCTTCCAGACTCCACCCCAGACACACCTTCTGAGTCCGAATCCTTTGTTTGGGGACCCAAATACCTGCACTATAGCAGGTTCTCTCAAAAGAACTAGACTATGTCACCGCTTCAGAAGCACTGACAGGTGCAGAATGAGAGATTCTTAAAATTCTATTTGTTTGCTACCCAGTTAGTTCCATAAATGTACATGAGTATGTACATGTCACATTTTGTTTGTCTTGGGAACATTAGACTCAAGAAATATTGGGTAAAATCCAGCTTAACCTTCCTTACCATCCCGTATGGATAAGAGAGTCATCCCTATTTACCTGTGATTGGAATAGAGGATAATGAGTAAAAAAGGCATAAAAGATGTTTAAAAGGAACAGAGAAAAGCTTGAGATGCCCAGTTTTGTTAGAGACAAGTGGAGCAGGAGGCAGAAATATTTAAAATATATTAAAGCAGGAGCTGAACCAAGGAGAAGCAAAATGATTTACTATTTCTACAAAAGGACATGCTCTAAAACCGATCAACAAGAGCAAAAATACAGGTAGAAAAGATGTAAAATGAAAACGTAAAAATGAATAAGTGAGCATGAAGAGGAAGTCATTGCATTAAGTATGAGAGGGCTGTAAAGGTAGATTTAGGCTCTCAGATTGAACTGAAGGGAAGCCAGGTGGGACTCTGTCCCCAGGGGAAATCGATGAAAGGTTAGTGCCATTTCTCACCGTGGCACGTCTCACACCATCAAACGACAGCGCAGAAGAGCGGGAACAGAGGGAGGCTTTATACGCGAATCACACTGTGCAAAGCTCTCTGAACGCACCCACATGCCGGCACAAACGTGCGTCCCTGTTTGCTTATTAAGACTGACTATGATTTAAGCCAAATTTAAGAAAATAAATCCTGGCCAACAAGAAACAAAAATAAGTGACTGGCAGATAAAAGACAGACCCTAAAGTTATTCTGCTCCTTGAACTGGCTTTCCTCTCTGTCTTAGAATCTCTCATGTTCTTCTACAGAGAAGAGAGGAGCCTTCAGGGCAAGCTAGTTCAAGGGCAGGCGTGCCTGTCTTACAGTGAACTGTGCTGCTTTGCTGGTCCAGCGGCCCAGAGGGAAAGATGCTTCATTTCACAGGGAGAGCACACTGGGGAGCAGAGAGGAATGTTCTTCACAGCCTGCCAAAGAGAAACGCCTGTTCCCAAGGCCTCCGGCGGTAGTCAGGCTGTGACAGTTCACGTGCGCTGCAGTACAGGACGTACCTGCCCGATGTACCCGATTTTGAGCAACAGGAAGTGCCTCAGTTCAGGGTGGTACAGGTGCACTAGATAGGCAACCTTTGTGCCCGACACCCCACTGGGTTCATGTCTTTTCTGTAATGCTCTGCCCTCAGCATTTCATGGAGCCCATGGGGGAGAGAAGGTGGGTAATTACACAGGGACACGTCAGAGGGCCCGTGGACGGGCACAGCCACGACACCCACACCGCCAGCATTTGCCCAGGACGGCATTCGTATGAACGAGACAGAGCTGAGTTTGTTACAGCAGAACTGTTTAAGTAAGACAGGCAGGCGCATTGCAGGGTTCGGTTTCCTCTTTGAAGGAACCAGGGAGTGATTTCTTCCAAAGAGTTTTGACAGCTAGTGAAACCGATATGCACTCACACACACACAGACCAGCATGTCAAGTCAGCATGTGAGGTCACTTCCGACAACAGTGAAACTCAAAATCTCCGTCACCTGCTTAGCTCAGTTAGTAGGGGCAACCCAAAGCAAAATCAAAACTGAAGTCTTCTTTTTAAATACAGGCAGTTCCCAGTTTACAATGGTCCGATTTACGATTTTCCAACTCCACAATGATGCGAAAGCAACGCACATTCGGTAGGAACTGCACTTCAAATCCTGGATTTTGACCTTCTCCTGAGCCAGCAATGTGCAGTCCAATTCTGTCTGGTGACACGGGGCAGGGCAGAGGACACAGCTCCCCGTGGCCACACAGTCACGAGGGTCATCAACCCACACGCTACAGTGTCATGTTAAATGCTTTCTCAACCTACAGTATTTCCACTTTACGACGAATTTATCGGGACAAAACCCCGTCATAAACCGAGGGGCACGTGTATAATAAAAGGAAAAGGCATTAGGTGACCTGAACCTGAGGTCCTCCCTCCCCTGAGACACTGTGAGAGCAAGTTCCCGGACTATGGAGTCTTCAGGGGGCAGATCCACGGCCAGTGAAAACCCTCAACGTACAGGGAGCTTTCTTCTGCCCTGTGTGAGGCTCAGTGTCCCCTTATCAAGCCTATGTTCTGTTCTCCTGATTTCGAAGTCCCTTTGTGACTGAGAATCTCCAGTTCATGCCTTTGTTCACATGTGTTATTATGGAATAGCTTTAACGTGCCCGTTCAGATTTTCACTTTTGTACATCCTATTTGATGTGAAAGGAACTAGTACTCGGTTGGTGATTTAAAATATTAACACAAATGAATACATATTTACATAATTACTTTTCACCCCAAACCTGGGAAGACACATCACACATTCATCTTCCTTCGCTTTACGGCCAGGCCTGCCTGTTTCCTCCATCCATCCCCCTCCCTCCCCCCTCCCTTTCTTTTTGGGTACGGGTGTGAGAATTGGAGATTTGTTTTTTCACATAAAATATATTAATCACATGTCACCTACAGTTTCCCATAATGACTCTACTAAAGTGAATCAAGGACTTAAGCATATTGAAAGCAATCCGCATATAAAATTTGTCAGGATTTTTTTCAATCATTTATAGTGTTTGTCTTTAATTTCACATTCAATTCAATAGTTTTTAGCAGCTTGCCTTCACGGACATTTTTTGAAACTTATATTTTGGTTTTAATGAAAGGAACAGCTCTCACTTCTAAGTTCCACTGCTTAATTACAACGTTTAATTAACGTGTGTGGTTGGGACGCAGAGGTCGGAGGGAAAGGCACGCAGCTAACTGTCGGTGAGCAGCCGCCTGGGCCAGAAGCTGCCATCCGGGCACTGACCAGGGCTGTGCCAGCTGCCCAAAGAGTTTGTTCGGTTTTAAAGTAAAAATGAAAGACGCATTTTTCGCTTTCACCAACAACTCTATCGAGCTACCTATTCACTGTTTTGTTCCACGACCTTCTGCCGTCTTTCAGGCAAATATACAATTCCACCTTCTCAAAACTTTTTATCTTTTGGAGCAAAGCACTAACTGTTCCAGGGGCCTTTTGCAGTCTTCTGGGGAAGTGACATTTTTTCCATTAAGAGAATTCTGTAAAGACTGAAATAAGTGGAAATCTGAAGGTGCAATGTGTGGTGAACATGGCGGTTGGATCAGAACTTCCCAGCGAGGCCGTGACACATTTTGCTTGGTCATCAAGGAAACATGCGGCCTTGAGTTATCCTGGTGGAAAATTATGTGTTTTCTGTTGACTGATTCTGGACGCTTTTGGTCAAGTTTTCAGGTGGCCTGATTGGAGGCAGCAGCTGTTGGAGCTGTTTGGTTTTCCGGAAGGGGCTCATGGTGGAAGACTCCCTCCCGGCCTCACCACAGGCACAACGTCCCCCTCGGGATGAAGACCAGCCTTTGGGCGGCTGTGACAGTTCATTTCCCTGCCCCATGATCTCTTCCCTTCCACATTATTGTAAAGTATCCACTTTTCATTGCCCGTTACAACTTCTTTTAAAAACAGAATATTTTCATTACAGTTCAGTAGAGAATTGCATGTGGAAATGTGGTCAAGAAGGTGTCTTGGTTTTGGTTTTGTTTTTGCTTAACTTACGTGGAACCCAAACATCAAAGCGATTAGTATAACCGAGCAGGTGCAAATGCATTTCAGTGCTCGGTCTGGGTGTTTTGAGTTTGTCGGCTGTCCCCCATGTGGTAGAATGCTAATTGTCCTCAATTAATGTCTTGATTTGATCGCTGTCCACTTCAACTGATCAACTCGACTGCGGAGCTTCCTCCGGCAAGAAGCCTCCAGCACAAAACCTCACAAACCACTTTTGACACATTTGATCGGTCACAGCTCCTTCTCCACACCCTGCACAAATCTTTCTTTCTGTTTCAGTTGCATTTTTACATCTCTTGAAATAATAAAGCACAATACACCAAAAATGTTGCGTATCTTCTTTCCTCTTCAATATTAAAATGGCTGCACAAAAATTCACCAGTTTTGATAGGTTTTTTTTAATGCACGCTGATATGACAGTTGTCACAATACAATCTAACAAAATTGTCTCACATGAAGTTAAAGACAACTGAGAACTACTAGAGCCACGTTACCGAAAAACAAAGTGAACATTTCGGACAACCTACCGCTTGTCAAGCAGTGAGCAGGTGAGTGCCTCACAGGACTGCAGGGCATGCGTGCAGTTACCCATGACGACCACGGGCAGGCGTGTTCACGCAGAGCATATGTGACTCCAGACACGTGCTACTCTCCATCCGCAGCGATGACTATCCCGCTCCGAGGCAGATTCAGCGCACGCAGACTCCCTTTGGGTCGCCGCGCAGATACGGTCACCTTCACTGATGAGCAGGCAGCAGAGAGAGAGAAACGGAGGCCAGATCGCTCCACCTCGGCAGGGCTGCCCATCCTGCTCAGACTCAGGAAGCGCAAAGCTGGGTAAACAGTTTTGAAACGGGATGATCTCGTGGTCTAATGTAATTATTTCTCACAAACTCTGGTAGAACATGTTTTGTGATGAAGACTATTAGAACTTTTAGGTGAGTTGAAGCTCAGGGAGTTTCTCAGTCGTAAGTTTCGCAGCTTCGGTTTCCATGATTTCCCTGATGGCTCAAACCTGACCCCACACCCAGGGCAGCCTTGGGAAGCCTGCTTCCACCTGTCCCTTTCTTCCTTGGGCCCCCAGCAGGTTTGCTGCTCCTCAGAACTCTGAAGCGGCTGCTTTTTCTCCCCAGAGGAAACCTGAACAGCTCACAAGAGCTGACAGCACAGCCCAATGCTTCTCTCTTCCAGCGGATGAAACCAGAGATGAAAGGCCTGCTCCTTCCCACCATGGTCCCAGCAGGACTCCGCCCCCTCGCAGACCGGCAGTGTGGGGAGCGATGCCTTCGCTACAGAGAACGAGGACTCGTCCACACAGGACGAACGGAGTCTCAAGGAAAATAAGACAGCGTATCTCGCCATGCTGCAAGTCCAGTAAAATGTGAACGAATTGATCTAACCGTAAAGCTTCCTCGGGCCGAGCGGTATAGCTGCAGAACAGCAGCCCCGGGATCTTCCTGTCACTGGTGACCTTCGACGTGGGGACCTGGGCCGAGCTGATCGCTCCAGCAGAGCTCCAGCCGAGGCACGAATGCGGAGCGGGGACGGCATGAGCGGCAAAAATTTAATTTATGTGTCAATTTGTTACACAACCCGCGATTAGCTGAGGTGCAATCGTAGCAACATTTTTGTCTCTCTGGCGCTTCGGGAGCACTATTCACAAGATCTGTTCTCATGAATAAAACATCGTTGGGCCTGTTCCAATGTCAGGCTGGGTGAGGAAGGAAGGCAAAACGCCGCTTCAGGGAGAGAAGAAGGCACCGCAGGGCGGGCACCCTCACCTGGGGTCTTCACATCACCCGCGGCCCCGCGGCCCCAGGACAGAACTCTGCATGGAGGTCGTTGCTCACACGTCACACCAGCCGCCAAAAGCCCAGGAAGAAGAATCCGCGCACCCGCACATTCCTCATGTAGCTACAGCTGGTGTGTAAAACACACGCAGCTGAGAGCCATACACACACACACACGTGTCGCCAAGGGCACCGTTACAAAGATGGAACAGTCACTGGGCCTGGAAATTCAGAGCTCAAAATATGATTCAAGGAGATAATGAAATGAAAACACCAGTATTCTAAGGGTTGGGAATTAGACGGGCTTCAATTACTTGTATTCGAAGTTACCACAGAGGGTGAACTTTTTCACAAGTCTTTTCTCCTTGCACTGATTTGTTCACAAATATCTGGCAAGTTCAGGGCCAGGCCTCAGGGATGCCGGGTCAGGTGCAGGCCTCCCGCTGGGCCCCAGCCCTGAGGGGGATTCCTTACCCCCAGGGCATGCCGAGGTCCTGAGGACATGAGATCCCAGGAAATAAACCCCACCCTGGGAGACTCGGGGTCAAGAGGCGTGGGATGTAGTTTTTGTAGCTTCGTTTGGTTTAATAAAAATTATTCATCTTGTACTGCATTAAGAGCTTCTTTTTACACATTAAACTATTAATACATTCCGTTAAATATTCACATAACATTTACATAACCAGTTAATCAAAATTCTGGGACTGAACAAATTAATTCTTCCAATAGCTAAAGGTTGATTCCAAACTTAGGTAATTAAAATTTTCTTGGACATCTGTTTTGGGGTGACTTGTGTCCCCCATGAAGATATGTGACCACCTTGAACCCAGGGACCTGTGAACGAGACGTGACTTGAAAAGGAGACTTTCACGGATGTGACCAAGGTGGAGTGAGACCATGGGGAGCAGGAGGGGCCTCACGCAGAAGAGGACAGATGCCCACAGAAGCAGACTGAGGGGGGCGGTTTGTGAAGAGGCAGCTGCAATGATCAGAGGGCAGTAGCCTCAGGCCAAGGACGGCCAACTGTGGCCACGCCACAGCATCTGCACCCACAGAAACACCCACCGTCTGTTCCTGTCATTGTCCCCTTGTCTTCCTCACAGGCTCCCCAGGCCTTCACCCTGTGACCCGGACACTGTCCGGGCTTCGGCATGAGTCAGTGCTCCCAGCAGCTGTCCCCTTGGGTCGCGGATAAACACCCGCTGTCTCTCCCTCCGGCCTTCTGTTTTGAGGTTGACAGGGACCTCGCTCAGCGCTGGGAGACATAAGATGGGCAGACGGTGTGGCAGCTTCTTACAAAACTAAACACGCTTCTGCCACAGGAGCAGTCATGCTTCCCGATATTGCCTCAAGAATGTTGGACATTTATATCAATCAACACAGCGTTTATTCATAATTGCCAAAGTGTGGAAGCAACCGGGTGTCCTTCAGCAGGCGATGCGTCACCGGGGGTCCATCCGCACAGTGCAATGACCTCAGTGCAGAAGAGAACCGAGCCACCTGACCACGGAAGGGCAGAGAGGAGCCGTAAACGCACGCCGCTGAGTGAGAAGCGGCCGTCTGAGAGGCTGCGCACTCCATGGTTGCAGCTACACCGCACCCTGAAGAAGCAAAACTGGGGAGCGGTGCAGAGGTGGGTGGTTGGGAGGGATACACAGGGGGAGCACAAGGGGTGTGGAGGCGGTCACAACATGCTGAATGACACCGCAGTGATGGGTCACACGTCATGCGTCTGCTGAACCCACAGAACGCACAACGCCAAGAGCGAGCCTCGATGGGTTTCGCCATTTACGACAGACGCGCCCCTCCCGGGGATGTTGGCGATGGGGCGCTGCGCCGTGTGGCCGCAGAGGGCGCACGTGAGCTTCCTCTGAAACTGCCTCCTAATTTTGCTGTGAACCCAGAACTGCTCTACAAAAGGACTTTAAAGGAAAGCAGATGAGAAAATTAGAAAAAGAAAATAGAGGACAGAGAAACGAAACCTTCGGTGAAACCAGTGCCCAAGGAGCACGCCAGGAGTGACTGTGCCCGCAGCTGAACTTCCTCAAGTCCCGCGACGTGGCTCCGACCTGCCCAGCAGCCGCTGAAGAGATGCGGACGCACGTCAGATTCGCAGTGTTCGGGAGACGGACAGACAGAAAGGCCTCCGGGGAGGAACCGGGGAGACTGAGCTGTTGGGGTCCCGGGGAAGTCTGGGCCGTGGGCAGTGGGACGCACGACACCCTCGGCGACGTCCTGGGGGCGCTCACAGCTGTGCCCTGCAGGGTCTCTTTCTCGGGGAGCCGCGCACAGAAAGTGTGACGGGGGCAGGACCCACGTAAGGCACAGGCCGTGCCCGGGTGCAGACGACTCCGCTCCGCCGCTCTGGCCCCCACGCAGACCGACCTGGTGGGCGGCCCACCTGCCCGCGGCTCCCCCACTTGTCGTGTTTCTCTCGCCTGAGCGTTGGCAGCATGTGAGGTGACGCCGAGTTCCAGGTCCTGCTCTCCTCAGAGGACGCGAAGTGCAGGTGCCCTGACAGACCTCCCGCGCAGCGAGGAGCCTGAGGAAGACAGACGTCCACGCGGAGGCACCCAGGAAGGACTCGGGAGTGGGGTGCAAGCCGTCACCCACACTGACCTGGCTCCACTCCGAACAAGCACCAGCCGAAGACCAGGCAGCTACCCTGCCCTTCAGCGCCACCTGCTCCGGGGCAACCACCAGGTGGCGGGGGGTTGGAGGGAGGTCGGAAAGCCAACGCATCCAAACAGCCACCGTAGATTGTTAAGGGCCACACATGCACAGCAACCTGAGCCTGCCAGTCAGTAAAGTCCACTGATGGTGCCCCCCCATGAAAGGCTTACACAACTCACCCCAAGACAAACGGAGGCAGTAATCAGTGTTTGAAGCACTTAGGTGTGTGAGCCAGTAATTAAACTGTTTCCAGGGCATCTGACCGCCTGTTTTTCCTGGCAGCAACTGGAGAGCCTGGCCAGCTGCCAGTCACGTCCATTCTACTTTGGGACACTGAGACGGGCGTCTGCATGGCGCTCCCCTTCCACCTGCCCTGGAGATCACGCACGGGACACAAACAGCCTGATGTCAGAAAGTGCTCTGTGTAAACGTCAGTAAATACGGCTCGAGAACGGTGTGGGTTTCAGCCTCCCGGTCACCACCGACTCTGAAGAAAGGTCACTTAGAGTGGCCACGTGCTTTATTTTATCCGAGCAAGCTGGTGAGACACACAGCTGAAGAGCTGCTACAGGAGTGGAAAGACTACGAGGAAATCGAAAATCGTCCTGAGTGGGCACTCTCACATGTTCTGGGGTGCAGGGCGGCAGGGTGGGAGGGGGGACTGCCAGGGAAGTGACGGGCAGCATCACAAAGTGGGAGCAGCTCTGCAAGGAGAGAGCAGCCCGGGCAGGCGGCCAGGGGCTGGAACTCTTCCAGCTGCACCTCAGTCTCAGGTCCACAGGGTTTCCCAGGACGGGACTCTCCCTACTACCCTCCAGGACATACTTAGACGAAATAATTGTGTTTATCCAAGATTAAAACATAACTGGGTGCCCTGTTTTTTAATGGTTTAATTGAGCAATGCTATCCCCTTTCCCGGGGCCCTTTAAAAATTTAAGAAAATAGAATAAAAAAAGGTACAAATGCATAATCGGAACAGGAGGGAGTTGGCGGGGGGTAGAGGGAGGCTCAGGGGAAGAAGGTAACCAGAGCTCTGCTGGAAGGCCAGTGGCTGAGTGACAGTGAAGGGCCAAGAGCCGCAGCCCAGAGCCCAGGCAGGAGCTGTGGCCAGAGAGCTGCCTGCTGGCCCACCTGCCAGAGCCCTGGGACAGCCCACCTATGTCTGGCAGAGCTGGCTCCTGCACCCCTAGTATCCCCCACAGCACGAGGGGCGCCCACCTACCACATCGCCTGCCAAACAAAAATAACCATAATCAGAATGAGCTCTTTCCCAAAGAAACACAAAGAACCGTTTGGCAGCAAGAAGGCAGCTGGAAGGCAGCGGTGGCCTTGGACCATCACCCACTCAGGATGAGTTTCTGCATCCATCGCTGGCCGCCGTGCGAGCTCAGAGCTGTGCGCTGTGGTGGGGACAGGAGATGTGGCCAGACTCCATGCGTCAGTCAAGACAGCGTGGAGGCCCAGGGAGAGATGGAGACTCTCCCTCAGAAAAGCGGGATCCAGAACAGGAGGTGCCTGAGGCGTGGGGCCCTTGGCTGGCATCGACCCTGCTTTTCTCTTGAGAAATCAAAGCTGGGGAGGGAATCTGGGGGGACAGGTGTGCTCGCAGGCATCGCCCCTGGTTCCTTATTATTCGGCCGCCACCGTCCAGGGCTGATGCCTCATACAAGAGGAGGAACCCTTCACCACTTCAGGGACATTCGGAAATGAGGTTTAGCAAGACGAAGAGCCTGGACCCAAGCCGCCCCCCAGTTAACCGCAGCGTCCGCCTGGCGCATCCAGGATGAACCCACAGGAGAAAGGCCCGGGGCCAGCAACCCAGCAAGCTGCGAACAAGACTGCACGGCACGAAGCTCCTCTCCCCGGCAGCTCTTCTCGCATAAATATCTGCAAATAAGACTTGGTAACTGAAAGTATTTAAATGGAGTATGGAACAGAAATGCTTTAGGAACCATTTCCACATTCCGCAGCTAAGCCTTCCATCTGTTTGTACAGAATTGCTTGCCCTGCAGCTTACGTGGGGGCCTCCCCGGAAGCAGATTTTCTCCTGAGAGACACGTGACAAATTTCCAGAGAAATGCATGCACACGAGTCACGGGGGACTGTCTGCTCCTCTAATAATGACACCGAGGGTCACCTGTGTGACTGTGGGGGATGGGGCGCAGATGGGGGCCCACAGGCCCAGGCTGGTATCCCGGTGAGCAGAAGACACCCTGAAAGAGCAAACGGGGAGCGCACGCCTGAGGTCTCGGACAGGAGCACTCACCCCCACTTCAAAGGGAGCCTGGGACCTGCCTTGCACCACGAGGCCATGGCTCAGCTCCAGATGTGGACAGTCTGGGCGCTGGGTCCGTTCAAGCACCTGGTCCCCAGCACTCGGGACGTAACGGACTTTCCCGCCGAGAACGAGCGGTAACAACGGCTCTAAGACCAGACAGCGACGGACAGACAGACAGCCTGTCACTGCAACCCAGCCGGGAGTGTGCTTCCCAGGGACCGCTGGTGTGCGGTGTCTTCTGGAACCTGAGCTTTGAGGGAGCTGATTCAGTAATTAGTCTGTGGCCAGTCTGCGGCTCCCTTTCAAGCACAAAGCTATTGTGTCAGTCACCCGTGAGAAGGACGAGTGGCCTGTGAAAGCCCTTTTTCAGGGACTGCCACATCCGGTTTGAGGGAAGCTCATATGTGTCCTCGGCATTGGCTCTCAGGGCTCCCCACCCGTGGGCTGCTCTCGCGGGAGAAGGCCCTGCTCCCCTGGCCTTGTCCCCTGGAGACGCACGAGCCCCATGGGGAAGACCCGGTACTCCAGCTGGAGGCTCCGCCTGCTGGCCCTGGTCCCCGCCAGGTTCGTTCACATGGAAGTCACGCCCTGTCACCCTCCTCTCTGTGATGTTGTCAGAAAGGCCCGAGGACAACAAGGGTCCGAGAGTGGGGAGCAGAGGAAGAGTCGCCTCTAAGATGTATCCCTGCCCCTGCCCCTTGAAGCTGCGACGTCTCCAAGGAGGAGGCTGCCCAACACCGTCGAGGCATGGGAGGGGACCATGAACTTGAGTGGCCGTGTTTCCCCTTCACGGGGAAGCTTCCACGCCTCACACGGGGCTGGGCACCAACACCCCTCAGCCCACCTGTTGGCCGACTGGCACTTTGACCATCAATAAAGCACCTTGCCATCCACAAACGGGAGCAGACACGCTGGCCTCTCAGACGAAGTGGCGGGGGTTTAGCCCTGTCGGCCCTTCCACGGGCGACGTGCCTTTTCTCCTTGATCAGCTCACAGAAAGGTTCTGACAGGGAGAGGGGCTCCATGGTGGGAGGCACAGGCGTTCCAGGCAGGCTCTTCTAAACCAGGGAAACTGAAACCCGGGCTGTATGTTTGGTCATAAAGAGTGTTTAGTTTAAAGACAGTCCGTGATGATTTTTACGTCATTAAAGATTGAAGTCTGGGCTCACTGGAGAGTCAGAAGCCCCTTTGGTGACTGCCACCAAGCTTGGTGCTCCACGGCGCCTCCCCCTGGCCTGCTTCCCGCACACAATCTTCAACCAGCGGGTCTTGGAGAACCTGCAATGAACTTGGCCCTGTGCTCAGCACGGGGCGGGCGCATGAGAAAGGGCTCCCTCCCAGCCCATGATGAGGGCAGAGGCCTCAGCGTCCACGGGAGTCTCAAGGCATTGAAACAGGTGAGTGGTCGGCGAGAGAGGGTCGGGGAAATGGAGGGGAGGGAAGTCAGGCCGGGGCTCAGGACCCATCTAATTGGTGAGACACACGTGTGTTAAAGAAGGTAGGTCGGTCACAACGGCCGAGGACAAAAGGGGCAGTGTGGGGGACGTGCCACAGGGCCAATGGGTGTTCAGGAACGGGGCCGGGCAGCAAGGAGGCGGCCTGTGTCTGGCTCATAGAATGTGCCTGAAGAACACACACATCTTTTAGAAATCAAACGGTCCAGTGGTACCTCGGCTGGAAGGGCAGCCCCTGGCTCTGCTGGCCGTGTGTGAAACGTGGTGCCCCGCTGGACACTGCTCACCCGTTTCCCTCGCCCAGCGTCCGAGGGACCGTGGGCTCCGCTGGGAAGTCAAGTCAGGCACATACGTTTGGTTCTAGAACCTGACACATAGAGGTTTTTATATAATTTATAAGTAAAGAGAAGACTAAACTTCTTAAAGTGGACAGGTAATCTCACATGCTCTATCTGGGGAGCATGGTCTTCCAGTCTTTAACTCTTCCAGTAAAAACGGGAACACATGGTTCAGGTGGTGACACGTAGGCACACGAGCTGAGTGATGTCAATACCTCTCTGGAGTTGATTTGCCGCGGCCTTGGTGAGCTGGGAGCCTGCCCGCCCTGTGCTGGACAGCACTGCCTCCTGTGATCCCCCGCATCCGTGTGCGCACAGGGAGGGCAGAAGTAGGTACACAGCGGCGAGAACACGAAACGCAGAGTTCACTCTTCTTTTATCACCTATTAATTATTGTATCGTTTTCCATACAAACAGCCGCACACCCACTCTTGCCCCACCTGGTATTTCTCCAGGCGGCTGTGTGCACATCCCGGACAGAAACCCATTACTGAGCGAATCTGTTTACGACTCATCCGCTGCTGATTTCCCACCGACTGCACCCGGTCCGTCAGCATCTATGTGGAAGGTGTGTGTCGCTCTCCACAGGACGAAGGGCAAGGCCAGCCTCCTAGACAGCTCTACAATGACCTTGTGGTCGCAGGGGAGAACGAGGCGAAGCAGTAACGACCTGAAGCTCCCCAGGGCTCTGAGGCCGCCATCCTTGGTGCAGCCTCTGCTGGTCCCCCAGATGGAGGGGCGGTTTTGCCTTTTATTTTGACAGAAAAATAATCGAACTGTTTTTCCCCTCAGCTGTCAGACAGAATGACATCGGTATGGCCCTCAGAGCTCCTACATGAAAGTTGAGTCCACAAGTTCACCGATGTCCGGGGAAAACAGAGAAAAATATGTCAGAGTCACGGGGACAGCGCCCGTTAATTGGAAATTTGCACTCACAGTATCAAGTGTTAGTCCCGAAAGGTTGTCACCTTCTGAGCAGATGGAAGAAAATGGAATAATTACGACAAGATATGCAAGTGACTTTCTTTCAGCTTGGTGGCCCCGCATCAGAGAGGTATCGGCCGGTGAACGGCACGGCGAAGGGCCAGTAGAGGCACCAAAAGCCCTTGTTTGCACTGAATGTGCTGGTGATGTTGGCTAATAGCAGGTCAGCCGCCAGTGCCCAGTTGTGCACATACGGCATCTGCGTGTCGTGCTGTGTGCCCTCCTGTCACCGGCGTTTGACCCTCATTGCCCCCTAAGCCCCCTTCCCTCTGGGGACCACCGCAGTGTCATCTGTGTCCTTGAGTTTGTGGCTTTCAATTTCACATCCCACATGTGAGTGAAGTCACGTGGTCTTTGTCCATTCCCATAGGACTGACTACACTCAGCGTGATACCACCAAGGTCCGTCCAGGGTGTCACAACGGCAGCATTCCACCTGGGAACCCTCTCACGTCAGGGTGTAGGCATCTAAGCATCGTGGACGTGAGCCGAACAATGGTGGGTCTCCCTCACTTCCTCGCGGCTACGCCGACGTGCTGTCCCACCAGCCGTCCGGCTGGGTTGTGCTACTTCCGGTCCAGCTGGGTTTTTGGCAAAACTCATTTGAATTTCTACCTGGATAGTCATTAAATTTTATATAAGTTGGCATCTTTTTAACTCTCAAATGAACTGTTTACTTAGAGATAACAGGGAAAAAAGTTGAGCATCTTCTATGGCAAAATATAAATAGGGCTTTTTTGTTTAAAGCATTCCTCCTTTCTTGTTTATATATTTTTAAATGCTTCAGCAGTCCTGACATTCGGAGGTAGCTTATAATTAACAATGTAAAATATTGTAATTGACAACTTCCCTCTGTCACTGACGAATAAAATAACGATGCAAGTTATTGATAGTTTTTAGATGCAATGCAGTAATTGTACCGCGGTAACTGGTGTCGGATTCGATCAGGACCCTCCAAGTTCACGGTGCGTGACTGTTTTATGTAATCGTCGGATTCACCTGGACCTTGAGACAGAAATTTCTCATCCCCGGAACCTTTTCCACGGTCCCCTCCCGAGTGTGCACCGTGTCCCTCGGCCTCCCAGCGCCCCTAACACGCTGCTCAGGACTCACTCCAACCGCTTCCTCCCTAAAACCCTTCTTCAAGCCCCAACTGGCGCAGGTCACTGGGCTGGGCATCGTTCTGCGAGGCAAAACGTTGCCGGTTCAATTCCCAGTCAGGGCGCACGCCTAGGTTCTTACAAGAGGCAACTGATGGATGTTTCTCACATCGATGTTTCTCTCCCTCTCTTTCTCCCTCCCTTCCCCTCTCTCTAAAAATAAATAAAATCTTTTAAAAACACCCACACCTCTTCTTGGTTACCCAGCCAAAATGTCATTGGTGGTCAGTAAGCGACAATGTCTTTACTCTGAGTTACCACCAAAGCTGCTCCCCACGTGGTCCCAGGTTGACTGGATGTGGCCGTCCGTGCACCTTTGCAACTGGATGCCAGGTTTCCCAAGTCTCAGACGATGTCTGTTAGGTCCCGGTTCTTGCTCCTGTGCCCTGGGGCCTGGTGCCCAGACCATGGGTGCAGGGTCCCTTGTCACAAATGCTTTATTCTTTCCATGGCTGTGGTCACAGGGCAGTGACCAAGGTCCTGGGAACACGAGCACCTCTTCGTCCCCGTGACCAGCTTGTGGTGGCTCCTCAGCTCTTGAGCCCTTTCTTGCCGCCCCTGTCACTGGCAGGTCTTTAGGCCCTGATCAGAGCTGATGGGTTGAAAACCTCCTTCAAAGCTCTCCGCCAAAACTAATGACTTCTGTGCACACACGGTCACCTTTCTACAACGACACCACTCAGATTTGAGATTTTTCTCTCTTTTTTTCCTGAAGGATTATTAACATGTTTAGGAAACAATTTTTATCTTACACACTTTGTTATTTTAAAAAACTCGCAGGTATCAAGGTATTTTCTTCCAATCCTGTTTTTGTGTTCCACGTGACCATCAGTAAGAAAGCCTGTGCATACGTGTCTGTGTGCACATCTGTGTACATGCGTGCGTGCCGCAGGCGGGTAGTGTGCTGCTCGGTCGGAATGTGCGCAAGTCACGTGGGGACCTTTTTAAAAGCTCGGACCCTGACCTGACCCGAGTGTCCGCGTTCCGAACGAGCTCCCGCGAATGGCGCTGCTGTGGGCTCACGGGTCCGCCTTAGGGCCGCCGGACCGCAAAGCCGGCCCCGGGCCAGCTGGGCAGGGCCACGCCCGCGACTTCCCGGCCCCTTGGGACCCACCGAGGCCGGAGCCTTGCACCGGCCGCTCTTCAGTTCTGCTGCCGGTCACACAGCGAACAATAAAGAAATTCAGGCAAAGACGGCCGAGCCACGCTTAGGTTTGCTCTCCGGCTGCGTGCGAGGCCCGAGGGCCAGACCCCCCTTTCGGAGCGACCGTGCGTGCTGGTGAGGGACAGAACCAAGGGGCGGCGACCTGTCCAGGGCCCCCAGCACCACCCCCGCTCCCACCGGGCTCAGAACGCACAGAGGCGGGTCCACGGCGGGCGGCTCATTCCTCTCCCGCGGAGTTTGCCTTAGAAAACGCGCCATTTCGCAGTGTCAACGGGACAGTTTCGGGGGCCCAGAAGCCACGGCAGCCTCTCCGGCACCTGCCTCACTTCTGAGCCCCCCGTCCTGGCCCTCGTCCCTTTCACACCTGAAGAGTCAGACTTCTCCGCTCCGGTGCCCCCTCTGCGCCCGGCACCTGCGGGTCTTTTCTACCAGGGATGACGCTGCGCTCGAGGGGGTGGGGAGTCCGTTAGGCATCGTGCGAATTCTGTGCAAGCGCCGCCCCCCCCCCACTTTGGAGCCCCGATTGCCGGCGAGGGGCGCCCACGTTCCTCGGACCTTGCCTGTCTGCAGCCTTGGTCAGCACCCAGCTCCCCGGGGCAGGACCAAAGGCTCTGGAGCTGAGCGGGGTTCCAACGACCAGCGAATTCTCTCATTTTATAGATTAATAAAGTCTCCCCAGATACACAAGTCTCCACAAGAAGGAAAGAAGATGTCGAAAATGTGATTTGAAGCTTGGAGTCTTTTGAGTTAGCATGTATATTAAATATATTAATTTCTTCAAAACACTTCATTTCTAACATATTTTTATTTTTTAAGAGTCAAATGTAATTCTACCATTTTCTAATTATTGTCATGGAAAATGACTATTCCATACACTATATTTCTAAAAAATGTAGACAGGTAATAAATAGAGAAGGAATTTTTGGGGGGACCCTGTTGCTACAAATAACGTTCAAGGGTGACTCAGATGTCAAGCCTCTAGGTAATTAGCGGTGCCCGTTACTGAGCCAGGTGTTAGCAGGAAAGCTGGATATTGCTGCACGAACATTCTCACGCTCACCCCTGAGCATTTTTAGCTTCTGAAAACCACAAGAGGAGACTCATCAATCCAGGGAAATGGTTTGCTGATTGCTTTTCTCTTTTTTTTGCAGGATGGAATCGATACCAAACTGATGATTCTAAATGCCATCATCTTCTCATTTTATAATTTGGGCTATAACTTGACTTCCCCAATATTTCAGGTAAACATTTGAAATGGATCACTGGATGTGACAGGCTGAACATTGGGATCCACAATATTTTTGCTCCAATGGCACTTCTGGGCAAAGCACATTCTGGCATTCACTCACCTGCTCTTCACAGGTTGGCTGGGCTCCTTCCAACTTTAACAGGTGACCAAAGGGCACTGCACAGTGACTGTGCTCCCTTTGTGAGTTAAGTCCCTCACGGAAAACGAGTCCAGGACGCAGGATGTTCAGGAAGGGAATGCCTGAGGATCTAGGACTTGGGCGAGTGAAACCTAATCTTACAGGTTCATGGTTTTTGCTCTTGCCCGATGTCCTTGTGACACTGAACGTCTTTGGCGGCGAGAACATGGCCTCTAAGAAGACTCGCGCCAGCGGGGCGTCGTGAGCGGGCTGTCTGCTCCGACGAGCCCCACACGTGAACATCACCGAGTTGTGACTTTCTCTGTTCTCACGTGACGTGATGGGGAACTTATATGGGGCCTGGCACTTCCCTGCTGCTACTTAGTAGGTCAGCTTCCTTCCCTTCGTCCTGGGGCCCCAGCCAGACGGAACGTAGGAAAATAACCAGAGTTGGGGTGGTTTAGTTATCAGCACAAAGGAAACCAAAGAGCCAATTGACTCAATTCTGAAGCAGACACATGGAGACACTCACGGTCTCTGTGCGTTTTCAGCCACTCTCTCTGTAATGACAACGTCACAGCCTCACTCACCCCCCAGGTAGCGAGTGGAGGTCACAATTCACCACATGACAAAACCTGAAGGAGGAAGAGGCCCCTCTGCCCGCCTGCCTTCCTGTGAGCAAGGCGCCCTTCCCAGGGAGCCCACAGCCGCGTCCTTTTCCTGCACATCCCCTGGCCAGGGTGGAGCCCGCAGCTTGCTGGCCCGAGTGGGAGCTGTCCACCATCAGCTCAGACCCTCGGTCCCCGGAGTACGGGCCAGACTCCGGGCTGTGCCCCCAGACTCCTCTGGGGTGCAGGGCAAATGAAACCCACAGTCCGAATAACACCGCAGTGCCCACGGCCTTCCATGAGGCCATCTGCGCTCAGCACCAGGCGACTCCAGCGCCTGCTGCCCCCTCCCCACCTCGGAGCCACGGAAACCTGACTCAGTAAACGATCGCAGGGTCTGTGTCACTTCAGCATGCGCTGGGGCAGCAGTAAAAAATATGGCCATGTCCGCTTCTGACTCTTGAGTGTGTAGCTCTCCCGTGCTGTGCGACAAAAGGGGGTGCTCACTGAGAGCACTTCTGGTGCAGCCCAAGCAGCCTGCTCCCGTGGAGGGAAGCTCTGTGTGATCGTGGGGGCGACGAGCTGAACCCCCTGCTGTTTTCAGAGGCCCCCCTTTCTCCTCGAATGAAAACTGATGACTTGTGCTCACACAGACTTGGTGTCCAGCAGATGCCACGTCATAAAAAGGACCCAGTGGGTCTGTGACTTCAAGGACAGGCACAGGATAAAAACGTGAGCTTCCAGGCAAACGAACAAATATTTTCTAAGTGGTCGACCGTAAAAAAGAAGGAAATCTTACCCTTTGCGACAGCGTGGATGGACCTAGAGAGTACGTGCTAAGTGAAGTAAGCCAGTCAGGAAAGGACAAGCACCTATGATCTCACTTCTATGTGGAATCTAATGAACAAAATAAAGACAAACAAAACAGAAACAGACTCACAGACCCAGAGAACAGACTGACTGTTGCTAGGTGGGAGGGGCGCTGGGGGCTGGGGGGAGAGGGGAGTGGACTGGGGAGCACAGGTGGGCAGTCACAGGTCGCGGGGTGCAAGGCCCGGCGTGGGGAGTGTGGCCGGCGTGGGGATTGTAATGACTGTGGGCGGTGCCAGATGGGTCCCTGAAATATCAGGGGGAGCACTTTGTAAAGTATAGGATTCTTCATCCACTGTGCTGCACACCTGGAATTAATCCAAAATAATACTGAAAGTAAAACGTAATTGAAAAACAAAAAAAATAAATGAAAAACACTTCTAAAAGATCGATGCATGTTGTCATAAAACTGCATGGATAAAGAATCCATTTTCGTGCACTATAGATCCAGGGACTTTAATTTAACCAAGACCATGAAGTCCATCAATATGTTTTCAAATTGCTCAGCACCAGCCGTTAGGAAACAACCGCTTGTTAAGGGCTGGTGCCCGGTCACAGCAGAGTATCCACGAGTGATGAAAAGGCTGTTGGGACTCTCCGCTCCGGCTCTCCAACTGCACACACCGGGTTTTCATACTCTTCAACGGGAAGTAATACAATGTATCATATTCTTTAGCTGGAAATAATACAGTGTATCACATGCTGCAGCTGAGAGTAATACAATGCACCGCATTCTTCAACCAGAAGCAATACAATGTATCAGTCAGTCTGCAGGCAGATGTGAGCACCTCGCTCTCCTCTGGGACCGGCAGACTTGCAAAAATACAAAACACCACCCGTTTTCAAACCAATTGTTTTTGTTTTGCAAAGTATAACAATTTTTCATAAAATGTGTTATTTATATTAATTTAGTAGCCTTATTTTTACTGTTTTTGATAAACAGTTCATGAATACACTTAATAGATGTATTCCACTATAGCCCTCTGGGTGCTCTGGAGAAACCATAAGTTATTTTCCAGAATCATAAGTGTCCCCGGGGGTGGGGACGCCCTTGGTGTGTGCTGCAGGTCCTGGCCTGGCCATGCCGTTGGTTCTCACGGTGCCTGACATTTAGAAACCGCAGACTCTGGGCCAGCAGTGTTCTAGACCATTCACAGATGCTAACCCGCTGGATCCTCAAGGCCACCTGTCCAATCCTTTGATTATGTTTACATTTTACAAATGAGGAAGCTGAGACCAAATACCCTGGTCCAGGCCACACAGCCAGGGTGGGGCAGGGCAGGGTGGGGCTGGGGTTCAAGGCCGGGCATCCGGCCCCAGGTGCACTCCTCCCCATCAACTTATTTCCTTAAATTAAGTTTGGAACGAGGAGCATGGCCTGGGGTAGTGAAAGGAAAGTATCGGTTTGTTTTTTGGTTGGTTTTGGTTGGTTTTTGGTAGCTCCCACTGGATGCATGAACATTCCTTTTCTCCCGTCCTGAGACTGAACCACGGTGGGGGCCATCCACTGTGTGAGCACCAGGCCAATGGGACCCATCTCCGTGCTCCAAGACGCCCAGATTTACGCCGAGTCACACCGAAACTGGCAGAGAAAGTCACTAACCGTTACTGCTGGGTCCTCCTGGGCCAGTCACCTCAGAGAAGTTGCCAACCCCTCACAAAAAGTTTGACTCCATAGGTTTTAGTTTTATCTACCTACCTACCTACCTACCTACCTATTTAGCTGTCGTCTATCTGTCTATTTATCGATTACGCATGTGGGCCCTGCAGGAAAAGGGCCTCCCTGCAAGGATGGGACCTGTGGGTGTGGGTTTACACAGGTGAGTCTCACTCCACGGCTGAGCCTTTCTGTACCTGCTGTTCTGGGGGAAGGGTTTATCGATGGCTCTTCTGGGCTAACACTCTAGTAAAACAGAACAGAGTGGGGCGAGGAGGCCTCTTTGGAGCTCAGAGCACCAAGGGAGGCCGAAATAAAAACACTGCTCCTGAACAGAGGAGTGGTCACCTTAAGAAACTGAATTGTGCGTCAAGGAGGAAAGCACTTCACACAAAGTAATTCAGCACCGAGTGCGAGTGTCTGTGATTTGATTTGCGGTCAGTGGAGAATAAAGTGTTACGGAAACGGTTTCCCTGCACTTTGTAAGTACAGCTGGTACATTGGTACGGGCTCTATCCGAGGCAGAGAGTGAAGGGTCTGCCATGTCTGTGGACTCATTTCTGTAGTTTCTCGAGACTTCCTGCAGCTCTCCTGCAAGGGTGTGTAAGGGCCCTACAGCAGCAGTGACGTGGAGAACCAAGTCCCTCAAGCTCTGACGTGTGATTCCATCTTGAGAAAACCGGGAGCGTCAGTGCACACTGCGTCTGGCCAGCTAGTGAGGTGACCACCTGCAGCTGTTCAGTCTTCCAGGCCTACGGCGACAACTTTTTCACCCTGCGGTGAGTTTTCCGTGATGAGGAGGGAAAGGGGTAGCTACCCACCTGCACAATAAGCTGTCGGCGCCGTGCACCCTTCTCGAAGAAAAGCTACACCCAGAGGCCCAGGGAATAGTGAAGCCTGTGTGTGTTTCCTAAGAGGCCTCCCAGCACTTTAGTAATTGGGGCCCAGCTAAGACACATCCACACTGAAGTCGCCTCCAGGTCCCATTTTCACGCCCCTTTCCTGCAATCTTCTTGC
The DNA here is from genome assembly GCA_007922815.1 of Macrotus californicus. NCBI lineage: Eukaryota > Metazoa > Chordata > Mammalia > Chiroptera > Phyllostomidae > Macrotus > Macrotus californicus. The sequence continues at coordinate 252,437 of VMDR010000136.1, forward strand.
CTGTCCTTGTTGATTGTCCTTGAAGGGAAGGCGTCCTGTAAACGCGAACAACCGAGGAACAAGAAGGAGCGCCCGGGCTGGGCCTGGCTCAGCTGCACCCACTCACCTGGAAATGCAGTCGACACGCCTGAGTTTCATCCCAGAAAAGGAAGCCTCTTCTGCTGGAAGAGAAAGTGTCTGCTTGTGTTCGAGGCTGCCAGGTTTTGCCTCTGAATGAGGGAGCTGAATGGGATGCCTGATTTCCCAGGAAAGAAAGAGTCCCCATCCACCAACCTGTCATTTCAGAATCTGGCATGTTGTCTAAACCGATGATAACCTTCCACACTCCAGTGAACCTTGCACCCTGGCCGCTACCCCCAAGCCCTCGCCGCCACCCCACACCAGTTCTGCTCCCATGGTGCAGCGCTGACATCGAAGGGCACCCAGCTTCAGGGACCAGCTTTCTCGCCCGTCACACTGGATGGTGCAGACAGAGGGATGACAGTAAAGCCCCCTCTCCCGGGGCGGCATCCGCACACTGTTTCTGAGGAGAGGGTGTAGGTGTTATGGAGGAAACAGCGTGGAAGAGCAGTGTTCTCACGAAATTCCAATCATCACACACACACACGCGTGTCTACACAGAGCCGAGGTCCTGGGCCATCCTATCCTCACGGTATTTAATTTCAGAAACAGTTAATGTGCTCAAATTGCCGCCAAAGACAGAGATTTGAGAACATGCATCTGATGACTGTTGAGGTCCATATATTTGTCCAGTAAATGAAGTATCCCCTGGGCACTGATTCGGGGTGACGCTGCCCTCTGAGTGGAGTGGGAGCCCTTTGTGTTCTAAATACCCAAAAAGCAGGATCTGCAGCCTTCGTAATGGCCTTTCGTGTTTGAGGAGAATGCACGGAACCAGCCCAGCTGCTGTCCACTTCCAAAGAGTCCTCGCTGGTTCCCTCCACCCTCCGGAGCTGCAGGAAGCTTAAGCGGGAAGCACAGAGAGCGAGCAGACAGCGGGGAAACAGGTCCTCAGTAGCCTAGGAAGTAAAGTGTGTTCTTTTCTGTCGCTTCCCCACCTTTTAAGGAAAGTCTAGGTCAACATTATTCCTAAGGCAATCATGTTTTCTTATTTTTTCCTGTTTAGAAATTGATGTAAAGACATTTAAGGCAACAAAACTATCCATTGCACTGCCCCGAAGTGGGTATTGGGTTGTTTTTTTTTAATTAACAAAGATTAAATTTCCAAAGGCAATCTGTGAAAATGTAGTGATTTCTGGCTCACACTGCCACCGCTAATTTTCATCTTTCACTAACTGTCTCTATTTGGAAAACAGAACCCTTTCGTCAAAGCAGTAGCTGGTTATTTGAGAACTTTGTTGTTACCAATGGCTGCAACTACAACCGCCGTTTCAGAAAGCCCACTCCAGCGGCTGTGGACCACGATAAAGGCGCAGACCAGAACTTGAAGAGCCCGGAACAACCTCGAGCAAACTGCAGGAATCGCTTTTGCGCCCTCACCTGGGCGCAGAGGTGCTGAGAGCGCGCAGCCCGGGTCACCACGTTGTCCGACGGACCGATTCAGGGGCCTCCAGAACTGACTCAGAACCTGGGGACGCACCGTGGCCACCCCGGGGCGCACCGAGGCCACCCGGGGACGCATCGTGACCACCTGGGGACGCAGGGCCCCCCGGTGGAGAAAGACGCTGTGCAGCTGCCATCCTGTGCTCTGCCACCCACAGCCCTCCCCACCTTCCCATACAGGAGGTGCCGCTCTTTTCATTGTCTGTCCTGTTTTTGCCGGTTCAGGTAGCGCCTTGTCCCGAAGCCGTTCCCGGTCTTACCGGCCCGGCCCCCAGAGCCCGAACAACCCCCCAGGCCGCAGCCCCGCTCTGCCGACCTCTGCGCCCACCTCACTTGCACCGGGAGGGCCTCCCAGGAGAGGGCAGCCCCGGGGCCTTCGGACGGGCCGACGCCACCCACAGCCTTCCCAGGGGTGGCAGCAGCGCGCCGGGTTCAAAGAGGAATATTAGCAGTGCGCCCCCTCCCTCCCGTCCCCGCCCCAGCGCCCGGGGAGCATGCGCAGCCTCGACACCCTTTCCACCTGCGGCTCCGACAAAACGCAGCTGCAAGTTTCCAGGCTTCTCTGCCTCTGATCCTCCCGGACACACTTGAATTGATCTTTTCGGCTTTATTTTGAACAGCAAGTGAGCTAAGGCCTTGGCCGGTTCTCTCTCGTTTGGCGATGACCCAGAACCAGTCGCAAGGGATGGGTGCCCGTTCGCGAAGGTTCCCCACGGGCCTCGCCTGCGGCTCAGGGGAAACAGGAAGCATCCCACGGGCGCGCAGTCTCACCCCTGCTCGTTCCCTGCTGATGCGACCTCACAAACTAATCACAGTGGCGCGGACGCAGGCGTCGGCCTGATTTCAGGGCAGCTTCCGGGGTCGCCTTCCCGGCCCCGCGCGGGCAACAAACCGGAGGGCCGTTTGCGCGCCCTCTGCTGGGCGAAGCCAGCACTGCAGGGGTGCGGAGCGCCCACGGGCGTTTGCGCCCAGAAATGTCTCTTCCAGGAAAAGACAGAAGCCGGGAGAGAAGAGGGGGAAGGCGGCAGCGAGGAGGCAACTCTTGAAAAGTGAAAATGTTCGCAACACTGACAATGGACGAGGCAAACAGGAATGTAGGGAAAACGGCCTGGTTTGTCAGGAGCACAAGAGTCCCCGTGGTCTGCACTTTATTTCAAGGTTCTGGTGTCAGGTGGCCCTTGGCTGTTCGTCCGAGGGTTAGTTCCCCCACGGTCATTTCTGTCCCTGATAAAGGGGCCCCGGGGGCCCGCCTCTGTAAGCAGTGGTGGTGCCTTTCAGTGGGAGTGGACACCGAGGTTCTGTCTGCAGAGTGACCTCAGCACCTCTCCTGGGAGCCACAGCCCACACTAGAGGTGTGGCTGGAAACGGGGGCGGCAAACATGTGAGTTCACGCAAGCAGACGAGTGTGTGCCTTCTTCCCCACAAGACCCTGCTCTGGTGCTGGGCGTGACAGGAAAGGTGGGCGGCTGGCGTGTGTGCATATGGCACCGCGTGGAAATGCGTGGTGGCTCCGGGCACCGTGGCTAATGAAGTGCCTGTGCTTGGCCGACTGCGTGGGCCACATGGGGTGTGGAGGGGACAGACAAGGGATTCAAGGGGAGATAAAGGGCAGGTACGGTAACGTACTCATTTTGAAATAAGTCAAAACTAGCAGAACAGTGTACGAAGAGTGAAGAGGAAGCAATTCGAGGGTGGTGGAGTCAGAGAAATCCACTGGAGAGACACAAGCAGAACGGCCCCAGACGATCGACATCAACTTTGTCTGAATTTTGGAATTATCCATGTTTGCAGCGTGCACAAGCTTTTATGCAAATAAAACAGCTGAATGTCACATAACAATGGGCTTCGTGGGGGTTTCATTTGTTCATTCCAACCCCTTTCCTTTGAAAAACAGAGCCCTTGAAACCATGGTAACCGAGAAACACAGCAGCCGGCTGCAACCGGAGTGGGGAGAATGGGCGCCCTGCCCTGCCTAGGCCGTCCAGACAAATGGCAGAACTCGGACCCTCCCTAACGGCAGCCTGCTTACAGATGGCCTCAGCTTGCTCGGTGACAACAGCCCTGTTCGAGGACTTCTGTCCAAAAAACAAAAAAAATCCCAGAGCCACCACTGAGCGCTGCAGCTGACCCAGGGACACCTGTGGGTGAAACACTCACTTCAGAAGGGTTGTGGGGGGTGAGATGCCCATGGGGACTCTGAGCCGACCCCACATGCTCCTGCAAGTCCAGAAGGCCCGGCCCGTGTCAGAGTGCTCAGGTGCCCCAGCCTCTGCCCTCTGACCTGCAGGCACTGCCCAGCAGGAGGTGACACTGCAGGCTAACTGGCCCCCGGGGAAGCTCCCCAGGTCATGGGCGTAGGCGCTCAGTCTGGTCACCGTCTGCCCTCTGCGTCCTCAGCGCCGCCCGCAACATTCTGCCCACGGCCGCGGAACCAGGTCAGGAAGTGACGAGACAAGTGAACGATGAACGCTGGTGCAGAGGAGAGCCGGGTTTCTAAGGTCACTGCTCTGTGATCCTTAAAATGTCCAGCTTCCAACACCCAAAACATCACGAGGCTCCCAAAGGCACAGGGCGGTGTGGTCCATTCCCAGGTGGAAAGCGGTCACCACAGACGGACCTGGAGATGTCCAGACTGCAGAACCAGAAAGCAAAGCCTTTACGTGGCACTATATAAACAGGTTCCACGCAGTGAAGAGAAGAATCTCTGAGGAATTAAAGGGAAGTGTGAGCATGCCCACCCCCGACAGAGCCCCGATGAAAAGCTGGAGCATAAAGTAGAACCCAGAAGGCATCCTTGGGGTGAAAAGTAACACAACAGAAATGAACATTTCTCAGAGAGGCATATTCGAGCTGGCGGAAGAATCAAAATATGAGTCCACTAAAGTGGTGCCGTGGGAGGCACAGAAAAAGAATGAAGGAAAATGGAGAGATTCTTAGAGACCTGCAGAGTGTCCTCGGTTGTAACATGTGTGATGGAAGTCTCAGGAGAAGGGGGGGGGAAGGGGACAGAAAGACCACTTAACAATGGCCCAGACTTTCCAAACTTGATGAAAAACATCAACCCACACACCTGAGAAGCTCAACCAAGCAGGATAAACTCCACTCCAGACACCGACCCGGCACAGCCAGCCCGGCAACAGTCGAAGGGGGAACCTCGGAAATATGTGGGACCCCAGGGACGGCTGAATGCAGGGGACCCTCGATTCGGGTTCACAGCTCGCCTACCTTGTCAGAAACGAGGGGACGACGTGGGCCATGTCGAAGGGACAAAACCCATGCCTGGCGCTCAGCAAAGCCATCCTTCACCAAGGAGGAAGATAGCAAGACGCTGCTGGGGAAACCGAAGCGGAGGGCCGCAGCCTCCACCACATGGAAGAAATGCAAAGGAGCCATCGTAGCTGAAATGGAAGGATGCCGGAGGGGATCCACCGTCACAGGGGAAACCAAGCAGCAGTGGTAAAAGCGAACTTACTAGTAAATATCGAACACAGTGTGAATGCACGTTTGTGGTTCCCGGGTCATCAAGAAAATAACCCAAATCCACGGGGCAGAGGCACTGAAGAGTCCTACAGAATACCTCCTTCGCACAGTGGTGAACGGAGGGATGTGAAAGGACTTCAGCCACACAGAAGCCGGACAGCCACCCACCGACTGGGGATGATAAGACTCAGGAGGAAGAGGAGGAAGCCTCTGGGCTTGGGTCCTTGAGGGTTCAGGGGGAGGAGCCAGCCCACCAGGAGCCTGGGCAGGTAGGCTCCATCGGGCGGCAGCTCTGCGTCTGAGGAACGTGGTCACAACAGAGGAGACAGCCCACACACCCAGGAGAGGACGTCAACACCTGGTGTGAGGGACGAGGGACGTGGGTTCATCCTGACTTCCATCCTTTCACACCTTTCTCTCCCCTTCTTCCACCAGGGAGAACGCAGCTGCTACCCCCAGCCCTAACTTCCTGCACGACTCACCTTCGCAAGGTGCCCTCTTACCACCATTGGCCATGCCCTTGCCCTGACTCTGAACCCATGCTGTGACCCCAGCCCCTGAATGGACACGCCCCACCTTGAGACACCTGGGCCCAAGCTGCTGCCTGTGGCTGCCAACCCCAACACAGATATCCTCACCCCCCTCTGCCAGCAACACCCCTGACCCAACATCCCCCTCGTCACTCCTGGTGACACACACCCTTGGTACATACGCCCTCCTCAAGCCCCTGCAGTGCCTCACCCCTCTTGGCCCTCGCCTCCACAGCCACCCTCTGCCTTCCATGCAGCCCCCTCATCGGCCACACTCTGCACCCCAACTTTGCAAAGATGCCTCCCATCTCATGCTTATGGCCGACCCCCAGCAGGCTGCCACCAGCCCCTGTGTGTGCAGGCCTACTGTGCGCATTCCACGCAGTGGCTTTAGCACTATAGTATCAAGGCACGAATAAAAGGAGAGAGAGAGAAGTGAAGGAAGGGAAAGGAAGGGTCATTTTGAGCCAATAACATGTACAGTAGAGTCCTCACGCCCCCTGCTCCTGGCGCCTCCCTGCCGGGAGAGACAGCCATCTCTGCCAGAGCTACCGCACCTCCCAGCGGAGCTTTGATTGGCATCTAAAGGTGAGGAGTCACCTTTTGCAGAAATCAAGAAAGCCCGCCTCAGCAGGCTGAGGGGGGAGCACAATATTTAAGACTATCTGTAATACCCAGGAAATTAAAAATCAACCCACAAGTGCATCATCCTTGGAGAAAAAAATTAATTCCTTTGCAAGTTAATTTGCCCCATCCTGGCTGTGCGCTGTGCATCCGCTGGGTGGAGAGCCCCGGCTGCTTCCTTTGCCCTCACCTTGCTTTGTAGTGGGGCCACCCACCGTCCCAGGACCAGAGGGAGGGGGCAGTCCAGCGCCGGATGCGTAGCACAGGCAGGGGCGTGGGGGTGGGGTGGGCACACGCCCGCTTCCGAGTCGCATTTGGGACGGGGGCAGAGGCTGAGTCACGCGCACCTGCCAGCAGAAGGACCCATCGACTCCGCCAGGTCACGAAGGCGCATCTTCTGTCCGGCGCCCTCCACGCCGAGTCCCTCGCGCTGCGCTATCCTGTCTTGGATGTGATGGGTCAGCGTGAGATCGCCGAGGACCTTCTGGCCGAAGCGAGGGGATCTCCAGAAGTCGCGCTGGTTTGCTGCGCGACCCGGGAGAGTTCCCTGACGGAGCCGAAGGCGACCTGCACACGGGGCGGTCGTCTTTGTGAAGTGCTCGGAGGAGATTTAGCTACTTCAGGGCTCAAATCGAAGCCGGCACCTGGACACGAACCTGCCGAGCGGAATTAGGAAGTGGCTTCCGGGAACGCACGAGGGCCTGCGGCTCATGACGTCAGCGCGCGGCTCGTGACGTCAGCGCTCACCTCGCCCGCGGAGGGAGGCCCGAGTCGGCGCAGCTGAGCGCGCGCAGGGGCTGAGGGGTCGCCGTCCCGAGCATCTCCCGGATCTCCCTAGTGGTCTGGTGAGGTCGCCCCGTGGCCTTGGTCTCGGGACTGAGCCGCGAAGGGAAACAGGCGGGAGGGGCAGGGCTGCGGGGACAGGGAGGCGGGAGGACCGGCGAGCGGCCCAGCTCGTTTGCTTCAGGGCCACACACCAGCCAGACGAGATTAGAATGGCAAGGACCCGACCCAAGGAGCCTGACCCAGCAGAGTCTGGGGCCCAGCACGGTGACACCTGGTGGCATTCTGGTTCCCCCACCGGAAGGTGCCAGAGCCCCACTGTCCGGGAGTCTATGGCGGCCGCATCACGTGGGCATCGCTGATGAGGTCACCAGCCAAGGCCAGCTGCCCAGAGGTCAGGCCGTGGGGCTGAAAGGTCCAGCTGTGTCATCACAGGGCTGGCTTCCCTGGCAACCAGCCCCCATCCCAGTGCTTTCCACACCTCACCTGGAAACAGGTGTGGTTGGAAATGTTTGCTGTGAACCTCAGGGTTCTTGCCACCTGGAGAAGTCCAAGGGTGTCAGGGGCGCGGACTAAGACGTGGGACAAAGAGCAGGCACGTGTTTCTTCCTGTAAATCCCAGCCCCCACTGCCGGGCGCAGGGAGTGGTCAGCGTCTGGAACCGGAGAGCCTGCATGATGAGCCAGCATTCGGCAGCAAAACAAGGAGCAATAAATGATCGGAGTCACAATAAATGATCGAAGTCACCGCCACCGGAGGCCCGGCCTGCTGGGGGCCGGGGCAGTGAGGATGGCTGTGCTGGGCATGTCGACTGAGAGTTAGCAAAGGAAAATGTGGCGTTCCAATTTTCCCCGAGCCTTCCCACTTGTAAAACTGTGAACGCTTCACTGGGTAGCTCCAGAGGCAGAAAAAAGAAGTGTGAAGGCAGGAACATGAGAAATAAATATCTTCCTAAGACATGGGGCAGAATAAGGACGGAAAATAGCCTCAGAAAAGACCTTGTATTTCATTATTTGGGACATACAATTGCAGCTGCATTTCTAATACTTTTCTCGGTTTCGCAGGGCGGAGTAAATGACGCCCAGCAAAGGGGGGGGGGGGGTGCACCAGCCAGAACGCAGAGCGGCTGCGAGAGGGCAAAGCCCTGCCTGAAAATGGGGTCGAAATGAGCTGCGCTCAAGGGCAGGCCTATTGGCAGAAAAAAAATATGTAATTTCTGCCCTCTCGTGAGAAGCACATTAGGTTGAGAAACCTGGATGACAGAAGGCGGGAGGAATCTCATCACCAGGCCGCAGAATGAATCAGAAGCGACCAGGAGGCTCATGCACAGCTCCTGCCACCACCCCAGCCCCCACGCTCACGAGGACACTCCTGCTGCGGCGTCCTGACCTCAGTTTGCTCTTTGAGGAGAAATATCCCGTTGTGGTTTGTTTTGGGGCAGATTCTCTGCTGCAGAAAGGCGTGGGAGTGCACGGGGTGCAGGCCACGGGCTGGGCGCTCTGAGCAGGAGCCCATGGACACGGGGCAGCCACTGGAAATCAGTGCAGACACAGCTCTGTCCCCTTGACTCTGTGCCTCCCTTTCTGTGACGGACGTGTCCCTGGGCCTTTCGACTGTCATGGGCACACTGGTGACCCGGGATCTTGTTTAGACGCAGAACCTGACCCCATGGGCCTGGGGTGGCCCCGAGAATCACTCATATGAACCCTCAGGGGCACCGTGTCAGGGGTCTCCCTGCCACATGTTGAGTAGCCAGGCTCTGGACAGGTTTGGAGGGTCAGTGGGCCGCGTGGCCCATGTCAAGGCCACTCCTCCCCCACTTCCCAAAGAGGCCGGCAGCGTAAATAACTGACACGCCCAAACGGGGTCACTATCTGTGACATCCAGCCACTCGGGCCTATGTGGAGGCGGCACTAGATTGTGACGGGGAGTGTTCGGGAGTCGGGGAGATGCCCCTCAGGTGAACGGAGTAAGATGACTCACATTCCCTCGGACCAAGGGCGGTTCCGAGGTTCTCTCCCAGGCAAGAGAACGCAAAGGCTGGCGACACAGAGACCCACGGAGGCCGTGGTCAGCCTTTGGCCTCTCCGGGACGTTAGAACCGCTGGGCACCTTTGGAACTGCAGGGGTCAGGGCCCCGTTAGTCTGGGTCTTTGTACAACACACCTTCTGTCCCCTCTTCTCTGAGGCTCTGACCTCTCGAGGCCTGGCCAACCCTGCAGGGACTGCCCCTCCCTGGATGGCTAATTCCTGGATGGTGGCTCATAATCTGGGCCACTGCCCTCCTTCCCTAATCACCCCAAGGCCAGACACCAGATGACTAGGGGAGGCTGCTAAGTCCCAGACCTGCCGGAGTTACCCAGAGCAGCCCCCGCTGAGCTGCTGACTCGGCCCCGCCGTTCTCTCCCCCGGGCACCACAGCGAAGGCTCCTGCCCTCCTCTCCCGTGTGGCCCCCGTGGCATGGCGGTGCCCTTTCTTGGTGGGATCTGCAGGGACAACAAGCTGCCCCTGCAGTGACCATTGTCTCCTGCCCTGCTGACCTGGCCACGGCCAAGTAATGACGGAAGCTGCATTTACTGCAATCGTGTTCGTGTTTTCAGGCACAGTCGGTTGGTTTCCGGCCTCCGCCCAGGCAGGGAACCAGCACCGGCCCTGTGCGTTCTCTTTAGTTTCATTGGCGACTTTGGTGAGGGGGCTGCTTTCAGGGGAACAAAGGCAGGACTGAAGCAACCTTTGTGAGCACCTGCTTTTCCCTCCACCGGTCGGACACCGCCAGGGGAGGGGTTTCAGAGAACCGCCTTCTCTTCTTGCTCGTTTGTTCGTCCGGCTGTTTCGGATGACTGCTGGATGCGAGCTGGAAAGAACTCTGAAATCGGTTTCCCAGAGCAAGAACTCTGCCCACATTTCCTCAGTCCGTTTTCTAACAAAGGAAAGACAAATTACAACACATTGGAAACACCCATCGGCGCAGGAAATGCGGAGAGTTCGGGGCAGCAGGCCTGCCTGTGCCACCTGCCTCCCCCGGCCCGTCCACTCTCCCCGTCCCCCCGTGACAGCCACACGTCTGACCCAGGGAGATGGGCACCAGGAGTATGTGAGCAGGTTTTTATCTGTGGAAATCATGAACTGTAAAGCCAGGTTCTGGCTTTGGTAGGAATATGCGTCGAAGGTTTACCTGTGGAAAGGACTAACACGGCTAAACATAGTGGGGACCTGAAGTTGTCCCAGATGAAGTTGTCCCAAACACCCACTAAAGTGCAGGCCCCACACAGGCAGGAAGTTTCATTCACTGCTCACCTGGGACCTCGCGTCACACCCAGCAGCCACCTTCAGAGAGGCCGGGCTCTGCGTGAGCCACACGCCTCTCACCGTGTAACTAACTCTGAAACCGTGTAACGACACCTAAGCTCCACGCATGTGTTCACGTGTGTGTTTTCTACACGTGCGTGTTTCCCCGGCATGTGTCTCATGTGCACTTCCCGTCTCTGTGAGTTGGCAGGTCCCAGGGAGCAAACCCTTCATTTTCGAGTCCCTGTTCCCGGCACTGAGGACATCGCCTCCGGTCGGCACTCGGCAAACAGAGGGGGCGGGGAACCCCGCATTTATTCCTACTGTTCACCCCTCTGCCCAGGAGACCTGCTCGGCTCGTCAGCCATCACCAAGCCACTCCAGCAGCGGGGAGCCGTCTGGTGTCACCCCCCTGTCCCCCCCAACCTGTGCTCTCTCCATCCTGAACACATGATCTTTGTGGTAAATAGAGAAATAAAGAGGAGTTTAAAAAAAAAAACGTGCTGATCTCTGCCTTTGTCTTTACTTCCTGGGTAGCCCGGGGTGAACTTTCTGGTAGCAAAAGAAACAATAGGGAACCTTAATTAGTTTTTTTGAAATGCAAGCTCATCATAATTAAAAGCCGGAAACTTCCAAAACATCACTTGAATCTCTTTCAAGAAGGTGCAGCAATTTGTCAGCATTTCTTCAAACTGGACCCAGGAGCCCTCTCTCTCAAGAGTGGGGTGTCTGACCTTGAGGCCAGCACACCGATAACCCAGCTGGAAGTCGGAGAAACAAGAGGCGTGTACTGGAGATGCAGGAGACTCGGCGTGCAAAGCCTGTATGTGTGTGACTTGACGCGAGCAGCATGGAACACTCCAGGTGCCAGTCGGCTCACCGTCTGGACAAGTAGCAGAAACTCCTGCACACTTGGAGGCCAGAACGCAAGGGCACTGGGTCTTCAGACAAGGGGCAGGCCCCGTGGGCCCCGCACCCGAGCCTGGAGGCCAGCGGGGGTCAGGATGGGAGTCATTTGTGAACACAGTTTCTAGATCAGGGGGACTTGGCTTCACTGGGAAGAGAGCACTTAAGGGTTTAGCTGAAACGTAAGCATTTCAAAGATTGAGCACAAACCACAAAGTCAGCTTTGGCAGTTGGAGTAAAATAGTTACTGTGTCACCCAGAAAAGACAAGGCCTGCGGTCGGGATTTCCCAACGGGCTTTGCTTCAGAAAAGCAGGCCAATCGGCTGTGGAGCTTCGCTCAGATCGCAGTTGGAAATTCCCGCTTCAGCTTGAAAGATGCAGTCGGAGCCAAGAAGATAAGCTCCCGAGCCTCCCGAACAAAATCAGAAATAGAGGAAAGCGCTGTAACCACCCCCAAGCAGAGCCGTTGCCAGAAACGCCTAAGCCGCGAGGTCACTGGAAGGCATTCGCCCCCTTGATCGGAAGTTTGGTCTGAGAACACAGACAGACACCCTGCGCTCTCTCCCGACCCCTCGAAGGGCCTGCTGGCTGGCAGCTAGCGGAGGTCCCTCTGTATTAACATCATCTCTCACTAAGAGACAATGAAGAACGAGGCTTGGCTGATGCCTCCTCACCGCCCTGCGCTTGCACCGACGCAGAGGGTTAGAGCCACAAGCCGCACGGGCAGACACCATGCATCCCGGGGAGCGTGCGCCCTGCCTGCCTCAACCAAAGGGCCTCGGGGACGCGGGCTCTGGGTCAGTACCTGTGCCGCCCGTGACACTGGGGCATGTCTGTCCCCCAAGGGGCCTGTATCTCGTTGGGAGGGAGGAGAGAACGCTAGTAAGACTGAATGCGCGCGAGCGAGGAAGCACGTTTAATACAAAATTCTGCAGGGCAATGTAAAATGTAGGCACAGAAAAACTCTCTTACGCAGGTGCCCTGTCCAACCCACCGGTGGGAGGGGGCGGGGCGGGGTGAGCAGAGCAGGGCTGGTGAGCCAGCCTCACCTCTCCCCAGCTGGACGAGGGCACGACACTAAATCTCCCCGAGAAGGAGCAACCTGCTGGTGTGGCAACGGGCTCAGTGAGCCGTCACCCTCCATGACGGTGTCTTCACAGCCCCTCCAGCCACCCCACACCCAGAGCTCCAGGACAAACAGCTGGTGACGTTTGTCTGATCCTGCAAATCCGGTGTCTGAGTTTCCCTGACCTGCTCTGTGGTCAAATTTACGTCGTAAACCCTTGCCCCTGACACAGGTGACGGCCCTGGTTCCCAGGAGTTACTGAACTCTGACCAGGAAACCCAGGCTGGGCCCAGACACAGCTCTGAAGGATGGAGCCTTCAAATGGGACCTCCAACGGGTCTTCTCATGGTGATGGAAATAAGGATGTGGGTTCCTTTGCTGCCATGGCAAACGGTCAATGGGTAGTCCATGGCAGGCTGTGGCAAATAATACGAAAATTACCACCTGCGGTCACCTAGGACCAGGTGCCTTTAGAAGGCAAGACTCTGAAACACTCTGCCACCGAGTATTTCAGGGGAACTAAGGTGCTGAGTCAGGCTGACCACTTTCCAATGGGCCGAGAGGAAGCGGATTGTGAGCCTGGGCTGTAATTGCCCAGATCAGGGTCCAATTAGCAACCAGAAGCTTCCCCGAAAGAAATCCTTCCTACCTGGAGCTGCGAGGCCAAGATATTTTAAGATTTAAAAATAAAAAATCCAAAACCATGCCGAACCTCCAGTGTTAAATGTAGGTCATGAAAGAAGGAGGACCGTAACAGACAGACTGGGGCCACTCAGGCGGTTTCTAATGACTGGGGTCCTGCCCCCACTTGGGGAAGCGGTTTCTCTTCCCTGCTGATGAGTCTGTCTCCCCTCGTCCAAAAACCCACACGGCCCCCCGTGGGATGTTCTTGCTGGGAAACATCTTCCTCGAGACCCACACTCCACACCTGTTCTGCTGAAGAACGTAACTGAGATACAGCTCGATGCGGTCATTTCCCTCCACGAGGTTTGGGCTGAGCTACATCTGTCAGTAGGTCCAACGGGTGCCCGACCCAGCCGACGTCACTGCCCAGTTCTGAAAGGTGCAGCTGGAATAGACACAAGGAGCCCCAGCAGACGGGTGACGCCAGCTTCCTGCCCTGAGGGGTGAGGCTTTCACTACGAGAAAGGCCAAGTACACGTGCTGGACCTGCCTGCCGCTACCAGGAGAGGAAACTGAAGGCAACGCCACCAAACCGGGCAGGGTGGGGCCGAGTTCCACCAAGGTGAAGGCCAGGTCAACAACCTGAGGGCCGAGGGTGAAGATCCCTGACCTAAGGAGCCTTTCCCTTCTCCGCTGTGAGCTCCTGTCCATGTGTGAGTGGGCTCTGGTGTGCAGAGGCCAAGGGGCGCTCTGGTCCAGGAGCAAAAGTGCCTTCAGCAAAGCAGAAGGTCTGCTGCTGCCCACACCCGAGAGTGGTCTGCAGACGCCTGGTTCGACGAGACACTCTCCAGGGCTCAGGCTGCTCTCGCCCTGGCGGTGACTAGCTTTGCAAAAATTCTGACATCAGAGCACGTGTTTTTGTGACCAGGCTGATTGGGAGCTTCTGACTACAGCTCAGTCAAAGCATACCCCTCGCTAGTGTTCTGTTTTCTCTGTGTGCTTTCTATTGGAGGTCCCAGAAGCTGGACTTGGGATGCAGATTTGGCCAAAATCTGCTCTTCAGCTTCGGTGCTAGTCTCCGTCTTTAGAAGTCTGACCATCTGCACGCCTTTCCCACGCTATGGCTAGCCCACCTGAACGGACGTTTGCGTGGTTAACGGTCGTGCTCGCTCCCACGGCCACCGCTCCCATCTCAGGAGCGCGCCAGTCACATGACCAAGGACCTTTGTTCAGATTCACTAGTGACGTCTGACGGTGCCATGTGAGTCTCGTAAGCAGTGCAGATGCGGCCTGGACTGAAAACCTTCATCGGCTGCTTATGTTTCTAGCCCCCCAGCCACAACTGGAGCGTGATCATTCACTATTGCCCGACAAGAAGCCGTGTGTGTGTGTGCGCTGCTGAAACGGAAACACTGAACGGAGCGCGTCCCAGTGATAGGCGCCCGGCTGGCTCAGAGAGTAGAGCATGAGACTCTCAAAAACGTTCAAGTGTTAAGTATGGAAGTAAAATAAGTATTGCAAATAATAAGAGAAAATGCATTAGCTACATCATTTTAAGAGTACTGTATTATTTTTGTGTTAACAAATGAATATAAAATCTAAATACAAATGTAAAACAGAAAAATAGATTAGGTATAAACATATTGTGGTTTTATAAATGTGTTTGTTACACTGGTATTCATAACGTTAAACAAAATATTTTTTATTTTTAAAAATATTAAACTTACTTTATATTATTTAGATCATTAAAAAATGGGAAATAAGAAAAGACACATTAGCAGCAGAATATAAACTCTATCTAAAGGCTTTGTAAGAAAAAGCAATCCGAAATGACAGCCAAACATTGCCCACAATAAATCATCTTTTGTGTAAACGTCGCTAAAAATATAGAGTTTAAGGAAAGGAAAAATGTAGGGAAAAAACTAAGGTAGCAAAATGTATTTTGCTCTCCCAGATTCAACTTCTGTTTTTACCAGATTTTACAAGAATGGCTTAAAAAGGAAACCCTTTGTACTTTAAAGTTAGTGGAGGCCAAATATCTAAACAAAGTGCTTGCCAAAATGATTGCTATCAACTGCCCAAATCCAGTCCCTGACACATAAACACGGTTTTTCACGTTTCTAAAAATGCTCATCGCTGTGCAGGGAGCGTGCAGAGTGTCCGAGCGTTTCTATCCGCCGTGGAACCTGCCGCTCAGGCGGCCGGTGGCGGCTGAGGGGGCCCTGGCTGCCACGCACCTCAAGTCCGCGGCGTCACTTCCCTGGGGCCTCGGCCCCGATTTCTCCCTGCACCACAGACCTGTCCCCTGCTGGAGATTCGGGTCCAGCTCTGCACTCGCCCGGGCCTCCGAGGGCCACGGCGGCTCCTCCGTTGTCCTCTTTGCCTCTTGCTGGGAGAACAGTCTCCTCCCCACTCAGTCCGGCACCAAGATGGGCTGCGTTTCAGACCAGCCCTTTTCTCTCTGGTTCCTCTCCATCTGTCACCAGATAAATCCCCTGTGCTGTCGGCAGGCAGGGGGAAAAAAAACGCTCACCAAGACTTCGACTTTAATTTTTGTATGCATAACACATGCGTTTGCGTTTTGCATGTACTTTCACTCATTCACCAGATTTATGAGCTGCCTGTTCTACGCCGAGCTCTTTCCCATTCGCTGGGAGACGGGTCTGCTCTCTCCCTCGCCGCAGACGAGCAGTGACAGTCGAAGGTGTCGCCAGGCTACTGCCTGCGGAGCGCCGTCCAGAACCCGCCGGGCCTGCGCTTCTCCCTCGGCTCAGGGGTCTCCGCCTTTCGCTTGGGTGATCGGTCCAGCGGTGTTGCGTGACTACCGACGTGGGTGGTTGAAACCGACCAGGCCTCCGTTTTCCCGTTTATCCCACGGGTTCCTCTAGACCATTTGTCCTACGAACTTCAACACACGCCTTCACTTTATCCTAGCCCACCTCAAGTCGGTGATGTTCACCCGGCGAGCCGCGAGAACTTTTCCAATGTGCAGTACCTGGCTATTTGGTCGGGGGCACTGAATGAACTCTCTTGCCTTAAGTTGTTAAATTAAAAACAAAAACAAAAAAACAAGCCCCAGCAACAGCCAACACAGCAACAGGCATCCAGGGCGGACCCTGTCTTAAACCAGAAACAATGGGTCATACAACAGAGCTGCATCTCATTGGTCAGACTGCATAATGAGGTTGCATCTGATTGGTTAATTCTTGGAACGAGAAATCCATATGTCTAAGTATAGGCGCCTAATTTTTTCAAAAGTCACTTTGGACAAAAAGAATGGGTAATTACTATTATTATTTTTTGTAAACCAATTAAAATTACTCGTATATTTATTTTTTTGTCACATTGGCAAAAATATCTACTTTTTGGTGGGCCACAGAATTTTAGCAATTAGTTTATGGGTGCGTGGCAGGAGAAAGGGTTGAAAATCCCTGCCTTCAACAGGCCGTTAGCGCCACTCCGCTGCGGAACGCACCCTCCCAGGCCGCGTGACCGGGTCCGCGTGTTTCACCTCTACCGATAATGACCGCAGGCATTATAACACTTCCACTTATGGCCCGATATTTCTAACATACAAGTCACAGGTAGGTCTGCTTCTATTAAGTCTCTGAACTCTTAATTTACAGGCGACATTTTTCTGTTTCTTCACCTGGACAGACTTCATCTTCTTCCAGACTTTGGGGGTGCCGTAACAGTGGAGAGTGCGGGGCGGGGGGGCGGGGAGCAGGGGGAGCTTTCGTTTCGGAGTCACCAGGACCGGAGGGCGGGACATGGGGATGCGGGAGAAGCGGGGAGCCCTCCCAGCGGAAGCAGGTGCGCACCGCGTTTGTTTGCCGCCGGTGGGGCGGAGGACCCCACGTCACCAGACCCGGGTGTGACTTTCCTGCCGGACCCCTCGCCGGACGCTGGATCGTTTTCTGTGTCTGAGCATCGTAGGGTCTCACAGGCCTTTGGCCTCTTGCCCTGCTGACCACAAACTACGCTGGAAAATGTCTTGTGTTCCTGGGCACGAGGAAGACCGCGATTTTGGCGACTTGAAGGACGTGAAGAGCCCAAAGCTGTCTGCTCGCAGCGCCTCCCTCCTGCCCAAAGTGAGTCCTCAGCACTCAATCAAGGCACTTTAAAATTCCGAGTCCATATTTCCCATAAAAGCTCAAAACATTTAGGAATAGCAGTTGATGCTTTCAAGCACCAGTCTAAAACAGAAAAAACTGTACTTCGACTGCCTAATTTTTTAATGTTTTATCTTCTAATCGCATAGCTAACGTTTCCCTTGAGTTTTCCTTTTCCGGAGCTAAACAGTAGAAATGGTAATACGCCTTTAACGCTCTCACGCGTAGGTCACACCGGTGGGAGCAGGCTGTTTTCTCCCGCAGCGAATCGCACCAACACGAGGGGCCGGCACAGACAGAGCGGCACTGGCCGCTGACGGGCAAACAGGTCTCCATCGAGAGGGAAAGTCGTTCTCGGAGTTCACATGTCCCTGGGTCCTGTGCAGATGGAGGCTGAGCGTGCAGGGAACTGCAGCCTGAAAAACCACACCCCTCTCGTCCTCAGGGGTCTGAGGGGGTGTCCCCACCTCTCTCCACCCATTTCTTTTGAATCTTAGGAACTGAAATTAGAATATTTAGGGGTTTATTGCAAGTCACAGAGAACACTGGGGACTTCTCATATTTACTGATCGGCACAGCTTGGGCTGCAGGGGAGATCTGAAGGGTCAGTTGAATCAACAGACAGCACAGCACAGAGGAGGGGACCGTCTGCACACCACACAGGGAGGGGTCAGCGTCTTTACGGGGGATCTGAGCGCTTTCTGATAATTGTTCTGAGGAAGCACTCAGCCCCAAGGGTGTCCGTTCCTCGTGTCAGAGCCTTCAGAGGTGGGGACCCCCACCCGTCCCAGGAGCTCAGCTGGGGAATCTGGAGAGAGGCCATCCCCACCATGCAGAGCACAGTGGGTCCTGGCAGAATGGACACGTGGACAGAGGTCAGAGAAGATGTGTTTAGTGTGGAAGGAGAGAGCAGGGGGCGTGAAATCCCCTCTGGCGCCAGGAGGTGAAATTAGAGCACATCTGTGGGGCACACGGTGGCTCAGGAATGGTGGTGGAGTCACACACAGCTGCCTGTCCTCTCGACGGGACCTTGTGGCTGGACACGCTGTGTTGTAGGCGAGTGTTCCCACCAAGGCAGCCATGGCGGACGTCCCAGAGCTCCACCCAGAGCTCGACATTGCTGGGAAGTGACTGTGGCAAGCCCTGCACCTGCCTGACTCTCTGTCCCCTTCACGGGGCTGTCATCAGAGCAGACACGTCCACAGGTGGAAAGCCTTTAGACACATGTCTGGCGTGTAGCACACACTCACAAACAGTCCCTGTTACTACGTTAAACTACGTACGTCTGACTGTGCTTAGCAACTCTTTTGGGTTTTTCTCCACTTCTTGTCATCCATCTTCTCCGTCTCTTCTCCCCACGTGGGACCCAGCTCCGACTCCTCCTGCGGATTCCTGTAATTCCCCACTGGGAGCCGCCCCTCCGCCTCCTCCTCTCCGTCTGTCTGTCCACCGTTTGCCTGTGCAGGTGACCTTGTTCACCTCAAGGCTTCGAAAATCCGTGTCTGCGTATGGAGCTCACGTTTGAGGAGCGTTTATAAAGTCCCTGCCAGAAGAATCCAGCAAACAGGAATGCCCCACGAATGTGACTATCTGCAATTCTAAGTCAATGACATCATTTTTTATATTTCTGTCCTATATTACTGATTCTACAGAAGGACAGGAGGGCTCGTTTGCAAAGTTGACAATTCTGTCTAGAAATTGTGGATTGGCCTTTTCAGACGGAACCTGAACTCGCTGATTTTTGTAAACATCTGCCTTTAGTAAATTTCACTTTTAATTAATTTTAAATGATTTTACTTCAACATCTTTCTCGACATCAAAGAGCTTTTTGAAGTTGGTCCTTAAGCCCTTTACACCCGTGTGCCTTGCTGTGCGTGGAGGTTTCCACGAAGGCTTCAGAGAGAAACCCACCCTGAACTGCACGCGGGAGCCGAGGCGGAACCTTGAATGTTGGCGGAGTCTGATCCCCAACAGATGCACTCGTGGCTGGATTTGCCGGCTCGATCTATAAACATCTCATCCTCAAAGAAGTAATCAGAGCTTAATCTCCTCTGTCTCCAGCTCTTCCTATGGGAGCCGATTTGCCTCGCTGGGGAGGAAGTGCTGACCTCCCACTCTAATCCGATTGGACCCAGCTGTTCTCAAGGTCAGAGGAGCCTTTTCCTGCCTGGGGTTTGTTGGGTGGTAAGCACAGTCCTGCTTTCTTGCCTCTTACATTTAATTCTATAATGATCTGTCCGTTGTTAATGAATGGGCTGGGCTATCGATTACTTCCTTAACCCTTTCGGTATGAGCGCTCTTTACACCGCGACACTCCCGCTGTACGAGGTGCCGCGACAAAAACGCGCACATAGCACATGGTCAGTCCTCCTTTGTGTGAAGACTTTCCTAACCTTATATAAGATCTACGCTTAATAAAACAATGCTTTTTTCCAAGTGTTGTTTGTAACTTTAATATTAAGAGATAGTTATATAAAATTCTATCAATTATATAAGTAAAATTTATAAAAACTATATACAGATGGATGCCAGATATATCCGGCGCTTGTCCACACAGGTCATCAGATGGGCACCGGATATATCCGCCACCCGAACCGAAAGGGGTAAATAGTCATCCATCAGTCTCATAATCCACTGTCTCCAGGACTTAATGTGAGATAAATTCAGATATTTTTACATATGACCCCTTCTTTGTTTATAAGGAGGAGGAGGAGGAGGGGAAAACAAAAACTTCTGCGAAATGTTCCATCTGGGGTCCCACCCTCACGCCTTTCCCTCCTCTTCACTGTCCATTTCCTTCGGCTTCTTCAAAGGATAGCCTTGTGGGACATTTGGAAATGAGGATAAATGAACGAACGAATGAATGAACAAGTAGAAAAAAGCCATTTTGAAACAGACTGCCCAGGTTTATGGAGCCAACAGCTTTTTAAATGCCACAGAACTGTGTCCCTTAATCAAGATGGACTAAAACTATCTGGAGAATTTGGTTACTTCTAGGCTCCGTAGGTGACTGGTTCTGCTTTTAAAGATACAGCATCACTGGTTATTTTCTATTGCATACTTCTTATCTCTTTACCGAGCTACCCAGTGTTTCGATGCTACCGCCTCATCTGAGATTCTGCAAAAGATCCCAGGCTACTCAGGAGGGTCGTAAAGACACCATCTGTGGAAGCCAGAGCTCACCTGGGAAAACACAGCCACGTTCCTACAGGACATGGCCCTGGAGCCCAGCGTCATATCTCAGTGTCTCTCGGCGGCGGCTGAGTAGGACGGAGGCTTGCTGGTGTCGGAATCTAGTATCGTCTGTTCTGTGTCGCCCGCGCCCATGTGTGCACATGCAGGTGTGTGTGTGAAGAGGACAGCCACTCCTCATTGTACGTGTCTTTGTTGCTTTATGTGACATTTTTCTTTGTTATTTCGTTCTGTGTTTATGGGGCGAATACTCTCAGACTTCGGCTCTACCGTCCAGTCAAATCGATACTAACTGCGCGTCGGAGTGTGTCTGCCGGGAAAACACAGCGACACGTGCTCCCCTGACTGGGAACCTCTGAGACGGACTTTACCCATTTGCAGCTTTGCCGAGGGACCAAACAGAGCCTGAGACGGGAGACGCATTCAGCAGCCCCTGTTCGCTGTGTGGGTTCACAGGATGCAGCGTTTGCCTATACACCGTGGCTGAGTGAAACTCATGCTATGTTTTTAAAATTTTTGAGTGAACTAAAGCTCAGGAGATTTTGCATAAAAAATCAGCTTTCCACTTTACTTACTAAATATCAATACTATTTCTAATTGTTCGTCTGTTTTTAATAGGAAGGTCTGGCCACCTGAGCCCCACATCCCTGTGGGGTCCCGTGACGGGAGCAGAGCAGGCTGCCCTGATGCCAGCCATCTGCAGGTGACTCTGGCCACCCACCACAGCGTCCCCACGCCACACTCAGCCCAGGCTGGCCCGGCCTGTCCCGTTCTGCCCTGACCACCACAGGCACCGGATTTGCCGCTCCTTGTGCAAAAGTGGGAAGAGATGCCTGTCCACACCGTCCCCTTGGTAACCAAATCTGCAGAGCAACGTAGACTGCGCCGGTTACTAGGGAACTCGATCACGCGGGTCACATGTCCAGCCTCCGAGAAGAAGCAGTAAACGTGAAAGACTTGGACAGAGCCTCTGCAACTCCCACGGCCCCCACAGTGGGTAGAGGCGGAACGGAATTAGACCTGGAAGCATTGCCAGGTGTGGAACCTGGGCGTTAGACGGAGGTGCGTATGTCTTCAGTTAGAAGAAAAGGAGGTCTCCTTGACCCAGGTTGGGCAAGTCAGCACCGCCCAGGTTAGCAACGCGAATGCAGCACCTGAAGTACTGAATACGCTGGAAAAAGTGGAAGACTGGGAGAAGGCGCTAAAACATATTTTGAAATAAGTCGATGGCTAAACAACTCAGGTGTGAATCCAAATCTCTCTTATGAAGGTTTAGTGACAGAAAAGGAAGGGAATACAAGGAACACTCAAAAAATGAGGCTGAACGATTGAGCCGTAACTTGTTCTCATCGTTAACTAATAATGAACTTGGCAGACATTTACGCATTCTTCGTATTGGTGGGGAAATGTCCTAGAAGTCCTAAGAACATGTCCCGAGAACAGTTTATGTTTTCAGCAAAAATAACAAGAAAAGCTAAAATGAAGTGTGAGGGACCTCTCTCCCTAAACCCACACAACGACACTCAGTGTTACTGGACTTGCAGGAGTGGGTGCTAGTGCACGTCTGCTCCCCACCCGCACTGCGGGGCTCCGGCAGGGTTAAGGTCACGTCCCAGGCTGCCTGTGGGACTGCACTCGTGGGGACAGTGTGCCAGACAGCTCTGTTCGCCTCGGGGACCGTCCTGACACCAGGCCCACTCTTCTCCCGGGAAGAGTGTCTGGCGCAGGTAACGCTGGAGACGGGTCTCAGACGCTGAAACTCGGGGGAAAAGCGTGGAAGTGGGCTGGTGCCTCGGACACGCGCAGACGAGCGGCTCAGTCACGGTTCATGGAACCGGCACGTTACGGTGGCCTCGGTCATATCTTTCGGCTGCGACGACACACGGCGCCCCTAGGGTGCCTGTCAGGTCACCGCACCTCCTGCCCCTGAGCCGCCACGCTCCCACCGCAGCCTCGCTGCTGTGACCGGCCGTCAGCCACCCTCCTTCCAGAACCTTCCCCGGCTTAACCTTTTAATCTTCTTTTTTTAATTTGGTCCCATCTGCAACTTCCAATAATTCCAAAATAAGCCTGAGTAGATGATTTTGTTCAGAAGAGACTTAGGAAAATTACTTTGGATAAAGTTGATTTCCAAAAAAAAGGACGAAACAAATTAAGTTATTTAAGAGAAGTATTCTCTTTTGCTTATTTTAAAACATCTTAACTATAAAAGAGAGCAAGTGAATATAAATTAATCAATGTCTCATTTTAATAGGAAATACTAAAACAGGACATATTTATCAAGTTAAAATAATTAAAGTCAAAATGATTTAGACCTATGCATTATATAATCTATTAAACTGCTTAAAAGTAGCCACCTTGTGACATATGGCCTTAACAATATCCAGAGAAGTCCCCTTTTATGAAACTAACTGAGCAAACTTGAAATACGCCCTTTGATGCAGTTCCTGAGCAAAGAGAATCTGAGCTTCCCGTGCAAAAGTTAATTTGGAAAGTGTCGCGGGGGCTTATCGTGTAAGCATATTTAACAAAAAGTTCATTTCATACACCCTGACAGAGTGACGAACGCTATTGGAAAAGTGTGATTAATCATCTAAGTTTAAACGTTGAACGAAGTTTAAAATTCAATTCTTATCTAGACCCATAAACTGCTGTGTTGAAAAGCAGGCAATTTTTCCACACTTTTCATGTTCTAGTTACTTCACAAAATACATAAGGTAAAATGTTTCCTCAAAGCCTTGGGAAGGGAAAAATGTACAATAATTTAAAAGGGCACTCCGGCAGCACATGTGATTTCTATCTGAAAGCATTTCATAACAAGTGGTCTTGAATTTGCTGGAATTAGCTTAAGGTCATGCCTGCAAAGCCAAGCCAATCCAATGTATGGTAAACGCCCTTTCAGCCTGGAGGTAAACATTTGCTACAGGGAGCACCTTAAAGATATATATAGAACCCAATGAGAAGTAAACAACAGAAAAAATAAATACATAAATTAATGAAATGTTTCTGACCACTGTGTAAACTTTTTGAACAATTATGAGGCTAGCATATAAAATTGTTTTAATTTATATCAATACATCCAGGGAATGTGGAGAATTTAAAAAGTACGAACTGACTACTTAGGTTTTCAAAACTACAACTGTTTGGTTTTGCTCTTTTAAGTTAATGTGACAAGATAATCATTCTGATTTTCTATTTTTGGTTCGATAGCCTTTTTTTTTTCTTTTTTTGGTGTAATTCCTTCTTAAAATAAAAGCCACACTCCTGCCAGGAAACCATCTCTGAAAGGAAAACTAGAGGCTTGAACAGAGATTTCATCCCAAGCTATTTTTTAAAAAATATATAATTTGCTCAACATTTATCTAATTTCTCAAAGGGCTCACAAAAAGTATCGCCATTTAGGGCAAGCGGGCAAGCACTTAGATGGGGCTGTTGATGGGCCTTCTTTCTACAAGGGCAAAGGTGTGAGAGATGGCAGTTATCGGTCAGCCGTGAAGCACGGAGAGCCCTCGAGGATTTGGGGGACTTGCTCCACTTCTGAAAGATCTTCGTGTGGCTGTCAGCCAGCGCACGGCGGGGATGCAAGGGTGGGCAGCAGCAGTGACAACAACAAAATCAGGACAAAGGAAGACAAAAGAGGGTAGACCTACAAGGAGAGAGGAAAATAATAAAGAGTAAGTCAAAAAAAGAAAGGATTAAAAAGAAAAAAAGAAGGGAAGAATACCCTTTAAATAACTGAAAATGAGTCACTAGAGAATGGAGACCAGGATATTTCTAACATTTAAAATCTAATACCTAAAATACTTAATTCCTCAAAAGAGGGTGAGAGAGCATGAGAAAAGAGCAATAAAGAGAAAAACTAAGAGAAAAAGAGAAGTAACGTGGGATTTGGCAAAAAAAAACCCCAAAGGTGCAAGAGTGTGCGTGCCCGTGAGAGGGAGACACGGGCGAGCACGGGATTCACCAGCAAAGCGCCCCAGGGGAGCTCCGCCCAGCGCTGTGTGCCGGGAAAACTCGAATTCCCAGGGCAGTGATCAGCAGCAGAGTTTCTTGCAAACAATCCTTCGTATAAATTTTAACTAGAGACCTGTTACTGAGGCCACTCCACTGGAAAATCACTGAACTCGCCGTGCAGGAAACTCACCTACTCTGCACAAATGTGCATCTCACGTCAACCCCACATCCACACATGGATGAGTGTAACACAGTCTCTATGAAAAGCTAAAGTCGGTTCCCGCTGCTCGGTGTGATCGATCCCTTGTAAATTCTCTGTATTCATCACAGACGGTGCGACTTGGGGAACTAGTCTAAGACGTGTGGGTCAGGTCACGGGTGTGCTCACTGGAAAATGATTTGTAACGTGTCCGAGTTCAATGTTCTCAGCTTGGCCTCTTTCAAGCTATGCACATGCCGACACTGGACACGGCCTTGAGAGGAATGCGCCCAGCACAGAAATGGCTCAGTCCAGCTCTTAATACTTTCTGGGCGTTTGTTTTAAAAATCGGATCCTGCTCCTGGAAAGCAAGGGCCTGGCCTTCTTGTCTTTGGAATACAGCGTGGGTTCCGTGGAGCGTGTCCGCCCCCCGACCCCCACCCTGTGCACAGGCTTCAGGCCGACTGCGTTACCCATGGGGTCGGGTCAGAGTGTGTAGTAGTTGCCGAAAGAAGCTTGGTGTTCGGAGGCATTAGACGGGGAGCTGGACTTCAGACACTGACAAATGTTCTTTCTGCTCTTTGTTATCGATTCCTGCAGAGCTTCTCTTTGATCTGAGTGAGTCATGCTCGTCATAAATATGGATCGCATGTGTGTTTCATAAATATTCAATGCTAAATTGAATATTCTACGATACAGAGACTCAGTTTCACACGTAGCAGGGGAACAACCTCAGAATGACAAAAGGTTGCGATGAGTTTGTTATGTTTTCTTAAAATACAAAGTAGATTACAGTCGCTATTTTGTAGAAGAACTTGTGACTAAAATTAGAACAGTTTAAATTCCCTGTGTTCAGACAGAAACAGAAAAATGATAGTAACAAAGATATTGGGACACATGTCAGGTAACTTTTCGGAAATCAAAATTGTGAGGGCAACTGGAATGAGCCCTGACTCCTGACAGCTGGGCGGGCTGTGGTCCCCGCTGTGGGCACATGAGATTTCTCTGCAGGAACCGTGTCTTATCACGCCTCTCTACTTAAATGGAAACTATCAGAGCATTGGATGACCAGGCATCCTAGTGATTTCAAATTATCGAGTTAGTAAAACAATGAAGTCTTTCCTCAGTGTCGCGTTATTGTGTGCATTATACACTGAACATCCAATAGGAGTGGTTAACGAGATATTTTCTGTCCGGTGATGAAAAGTACCTTTGACAAAGGACAATTCCAACCTTTAGGAACGACAGCAGCACAAAGAAAACGCTGTGTGAAGCTGACATCCAAACGTCAGCTCTGCCACTTGGGCGTACGTGGCACACTCCAAGGGAACGAAGAAACAGCGCAGACTGGGCCGCTGTCCACTACAAGGGGACTGGTGTTCGCTGTCACCTCCAGGACAGGACTGCAGCTCTGAGGAGATGGGAGGCCACGGCCACCCTCTGAGGGGCTACTGCCATGTCAGCTGTGACTGATTTTCAGAACCAGGGAAAAACAAGTTGGTGGCCGCGGACATTTGAGGGTCATCTCCCCAAGCTCCATGAAAACCTGGTGCGGCTCGGCTGGAACTATATTAAATCCGAAGACATGTGTAGGGACACCTGCTGTTTTCATTATCGGTGGCCTTCTTCCCCACAAACGTGTGGCATACTCTTCCTCGCACTGCCCAGCACTCCAGAGGCAGCAACGTCTGAGGACTCCTGTGTTTCTTCAATTCAAAAATAAGAACAAAACTGTTTTTTTTTAATTTTCAAGGAGAAAATCATTCAATTTTTCACCCTTTCTGGAATTTGTCTTGGTACATCTTGGAAACTCTAACTTTACTCTCCGTGTTTTTCCAGTTCTTCAATGTCTTCTCCACTTCAGTGGGCATTTTAAACGGGCTCCTCTTTATGTTGACATGTGTTCGTTCCCTCCGTGCTTACCTGCATTTCCTTTATATTTTCTTGACCGCTTATGTAACACACACACGTTTGCCTTCATCAAGTACCTGAAATGAACTGAAGAGTTGGTGTCAAACTGTTTCCAGAAACTTAATTTCATCCGAAGTGGGCTGACGTTTCCGGGCCTTCCTTGCGGTGGCTGCCATTCCCAGCAATGGGTTTCTCTGGCTTTCAAGGTCACTTTGAGGTGGGGTTTAGCGCTTGCTGCCCTTTTTTAGGGCTCTCCTCGGCTTTGAGTTTGGCCCCCAGTTGTGCTGACATCGGTCAGTTCACTGTCAGGAGGGTCTTCTTTGCCCTCCCTCTTCCCTAAGCCCAAAGCACCCTCTGAACGGCGTGTCCAGCCAGCAGGTGCCTCCAGCACCCTTCAGGGGCAGCAGAGAACTTTCCAGAGCTAACCTCAGCCAGTGGCCTTCCTTGCCCTCGCCTGGTATGAAATCCTTCTAAGGGACACTCTCTGCAGGGACTATGCTCCTGACCTCGGAGCGTACCAAGTCTGTAGGCTCACCGCAGCCTCATTTCTGTGCATCTTGTTGGAGAGATCGGGATGTGTCTTCCTCTGAATGTCCGAAGTCCACTCACTCTGCTCTGCGGTTCCTCAGGTCCCCGCTTAGAAGGGCAAGTTCTTCGCCTCACTTTTTCACAGCACTAATTATCACACCACGGGGAGAGCGATCTGTGCCGATGTTTCCCGTCAACACTCCCTACTCTCGCCTTCAAGTACGAATCTGGCCTTCACCTCCCACTGCCCACGAAGTTTTTCTCTCTCATGAACCCACGCCGCTGGCCTGGTCTCTGTCACAGGTGTTTGTGCATCTACAGCCTCAGAAGCCATGGTTGGCGTCACTTTCTCGTCCCCTCCCAGGGACAAGCCTTTCCTTCCCAGACCGATGCCTGTCTCCTGCTGCCGCCGACCTTCCCCTCCTGACACCTGAGCCGATCTCTGGCGGTCACTGGAACACACTGTCTTCGTGTGTGAAGAAAGGGGCTGTGGCCACCGCACAGGTGACCCCACGACTCAGTCATGGGCACTGCCCACTTCTAACCCGGCAGAGAGACCGTGGAGGGCGGGGTGGGCAGGGCCCGCGTTCCTGCTGCGCGCTCACTTGCATTAGCCCTAACAGTTATCCACTGTCCTTGGCTCAATGGAAACTGCTCCAGAATCCTGCAATGGGCTAATTCACAGTCCTGCTTCGGCAGGTTGTTTGGTGAATCAGGAGAACTCTTCGTGTATGCCTCAAGACGAGGTTGGGACAGAACAGACAGTCACCACTCGTGACCGCTAGAAGAAAGAGCCCACCAGTGGAGAACAGGAGTGGACAAGGCCCGGCCCACAGAGCTGCCCGGACCCCGGACGGGGGCGCACACTCAAGGCGCCAGGCGCCAAGGTGGCTTCCCTGAGCAGTGCAGGGCACACTCTTGTTTCCTGCTGCTCCGAGAACCTTAGATGGTCTCCTTCTTAATTGAATTTCTATTGAATGGCTTCGGGTGCTACTTCTGACAGCTTGTTACATAAGCTCTTTGTGGGTCCTGGAAAAAACACGCCCTGCTCCAGGAATTTCAGGGTTGTATGTTTCTGCACTTGGGCCCTCCGCAGAGGTCTGGCTGAGCTGCGCCACCCTCCGTGTGAATTCAGGCGCTCTGTCTCCTGTTCCCTGAATCAGAGCCCGGGATGGGTGGACGGCATCTGTACCGTAGTCCCTGCTGCTTGTAAGAGGGCCTTTTAATTAAACTTAAAATTTTGCATTCTGTCCCAGAATGCAACTGCCTTCCTTACTACATTTTTTAAAATGTTATTTCCATTCCTGACATCAGGGCAGGGCAAGCAGTTTGCCCCATTTCATAGAATGGACACGCCTCCCTCTTGGCATCGGCTCAGGTGAGGGTCTGCGGGGCTGGTGGGTCACCAGGCCCAGACAAGGCTGCGACTGTGGCAGCAACCTGGCCTCTGGGGTCATGGGGAGGAGGAGCGTCAGTCTTCCTGGCTGTTTTCTTTCTTCGCACTTTTACTACTTTCGGAAAGATCTTCCAAGCCCCCTCAAGCCCAGCTGCCCGGCACAATATCTTACACAGAGCTAGAAAGTTAGCTTTGAGAGATAGTGTTTTCTTTTTTAATTGAAGGTATTTAAATGGGTTTTTTTTTCCTTCAAATATTTTCCATATGCTTGAACTCAGTGAAAATTTAAAGAAGTGATGGGACCTAGTGAGTGAGAATAGGTGCCACGGGCACAAGTGGCCCGTGGCAGGGGACGTCGGGGACGCAGCAGAGGATCTGGAAGTGGGAATAAAGGACGTGGTGGCAACAGGGTACCTCAAATGCCAACTGGGCAAATTCAACTCATTTACCCGAGTGGTAGGAGGATGGTCTTTTGTTGTTTCTCATTGTTACTTATGTCGCTTCCCACTGTGAACATTTAGCATTTAAGCTCATTTTAAGAGTCTCCACCTTACCTACGTTCAGTGACTGCATCCCTTCCTACAAAAGCTGTCAAGGAACAACCTGTTGGGGAGGTACAGAGACGCACCTCCCTACTCTCCCTGGTTAAAACCTCCTTTGCCCACACTACCTACCATCTACCTGGGGCCAGGTGCTCAAGGTGACGTGGCGGGGTGGGGGGTTGGTGAGAGTGGACTCTCCATGCCACCCCCCACCAGAGGCTTAGCACCATGTACCCTGCCAGGGTTTCTGTATCCCATCCCCGTCCCCGCAGCCCGAACACACAGAGCAGACACCTAGAATCTCAGTTTTCTACCAAAATAAAACTAAATATCTTCAGAATATCCATGAAGCATCGTTTTCACCTGCAGTGTCTCAGTTTCATCTAACGGCTTTGTGAGGACGGACAGAGACAGAAAAACAGAAGGAAAGAATCTTTTTTCCTGCGTTTATGTTCATAGGAGCAGCAGTCAAATCCCATGTAAACCCTCAAGGGGCCTCCTGCGCTTGCTCCAGGGTCTAGAACGCAGAGATCCATGAGACTGTCTCTTCCATAATGAACCAAGCAAAGAACAAATTGATGGGTCACTGGGTCTGACATTGGAGGCCTTTGGAAGTTCAAGGAACAGAAGGAGAGAGAGAGTGCGAGGGAGAGCGGGGGGGGGGGGGGGTTGTCTCTGATGTTTGTTATCTGTGCCGGCAAAGGGCCAAACTTCCCAGGGCTTCCGAACCCACCTCATTCTCTCAGAGACTACAGGTGCCGGGTAACACACGAAATACTCAGATAAATGTGAATTTTAGGTCAAGAGCAATTTTTTTCCAATTCTAAGTGTTTCCTCAATATTTGGGGATAGACAGTTACACCAAAAAAGTATTCACTGTTTATGAGAAGTAATAAATTCAAGACAAGCTGGGCATCCTGTTTTGTATCTGCTACGTCGGCCCCCAGCTCTAAGCCCGTGGCTCAACGGGACTCGCTGTTCAGTGGGTCCAGCCACAGCGCTCGGTGTTCGAGGTGGGTGTGCATCACAGGTTCGTCTTCCGAGCCTCAGTCCAGCTCAGAAGCTCCCGAGAACCTGCAGTGGTGTGACAGGAATCTACCCATAGATACAGAAATCAGGATATCGGTGTCAAACCCTAGGTGTTTTTGTTCTCTGAACTTTCCTTTGGTTAAAATGCCACCTCAGGTTACAAAGAAGATCAAAGTAGTGAAGAGGCTTGGCTTCCAAAACCCTGATGGACTCAAGGATTAAACAATTCTTTGAGAAAATACAGATAAAAAAATAATCTGCCTGATTTGAGTGGCTGAAGCCAAGTCGCAGGAAAAGATGACCTTTATATGCTGGTGGCCCTCAGAACTGTCTCAGCACCTTCCCTTCCCAGACCAGCAAACCGGCAGGAACCTCGGGGCGGGAATGCGTGCAGAGGCGTGACTTTCTGGTGTGACTCAGTTTACGGCCAGCCTTGGAGAAATCAGAATGCCAAAAACGAGGAGAAGCCTCGCCTGGAAGAAATCCCACCAGAATTTCCTCATAAGATCTGTTACAACACACGTACGTGTCCTCATCAGTAAATTTCCTCGCACGTTAGAGATTTCACTACTTTGTGGAACAACATTTAAATATTTCAGACTTTGTGACATTCCCTTCGTAGCCACTTCCGTTCTTAAGAGCTGCTGGTCGTATGGGGAGCACAATGAAGACGCACCATTTCTGTAAGATCATTTTAAGTCCTACATATCTATAAATAAATGGCAAACATTTACTCCTTTTAAAAATCCATTCAGGGGAAATCACTGTCTGTCAAAAGCGCACCAGTGCATTTTAGTGGGCTCGGGTGTACGTTTGTGAGTATTAGTGCATGCCACCATGCCTCGGTTTCCTCACTGCACAGACCAAGTCACGGCAAGCAACTGTCTCCCAGGGACATTCCAGACGCACGAACGCCCTTTGGAGGGACTTAGCATGACTGCCACATGGATGGCTCTTCAGCGACACAGCAGCAAAGGCACTGCTAATGAGGTCACGTGAGCCCTGGCTGGGAGGGGCAGGCGTGGGGCAGGTGGCCTGTCCTGAGTTAAAGCACGATCGGGTCCAGGCACCACCTCTGACAGGCACTCCCGGCCACCAAGGCAACCCCAAAGCCACAGAGACTTTAGGTAACAGTGGCACACAACCTCCAGGGACGAGGTCATCAGTCACTTCTCGAATCCGGTGTCAGGCCCAAGCTTCCCCCAGGCCTCCAGCATCACAGAGATCGAACTGAAAGGATGCAAAACACATGTGTGTGCTTGTCTGTGTGTCCTCTGCCAACAGGCTGGTGGCTGAGCTAAGTCGGGCCTCCTGAGTGGTCCATGTCACCTCCCGCAGGACGGCCTCACTTCTGTGCCCACGTTAGAGAATGGGGCAGGGAGTGCAAGTTCCCAGGCTGTGCTGGGATCCTACAGGCCACCCCCACCCCTGCCTGTGACCTCAGGAGGTGACAGGGGCCTGGCTACTCCTCTGTTCCTGCCGCCCCATCCCAACCACGCCACGGAGAGAGAGCCGGGTTCTTTCCGGTGCCCTGTGCTGCCTCTTCTTTTGAGGAGAAATGACTTTGTCATTTACTAAGGCCAAAGGAACTTCAGAAATCCACAGAGAGAGGACAAGTCATTTTTGTCCTTACTTGGCTGAAGGACAAAGCTGGTGGCTGCCGTTCACAATTCTGTTGCAGCCAGGGCCTCCATAGCGGCCTGTCTGCTGCAGAGGTGGCTGCCCTGCGTCCAGGGCCTTGCAATCACAGAGCCAGTGAGAACCAGACCAAGTCGCAACTCACGCGCCTTCCTCCCTGTCCCCAACGCTGCTCGTCCGGGGCAGTTACGGTGCCTGAAAATGTACACCCCCGGCAGACCACACCACGCAGTCCCCATGACGGCACTTTCCCCAGGCTCCACTGCCCTGCAGACGGGAAAAATCCACAAAACCTGGGATGGAGAAGGCGAAGGAGCTTTGTAATAAAAATGCTGCTTTTGGGGCCAGAATAGTCGCATTAATCATGCGGCCACTGAGACGCTGCTTGACTTAGCGCAGACGCTGCACTCGAAAAGCCAAGTTTGATGGCTGTGCCGCTGCACATTTCGGAAGCGGTTACTCATCTGCAGATGCCCGAGGGACACGGAGTGGGGACACACACACACACACACACACACGTGTCAGAGCAGTCACACGATCACACCAAGCAAAGGAAACACAGGAAATCCCTAGAAGGTTAAAGGAAAGGGGGTGTCGGTGTAAAATGACTAGCTGCTCCGTGACCAAGTTCCTCGTAAGCACCGCAGCCCCCGTGCACCTGTGTCAGCAGCGCCACACCTGCCCCTTCCCCCATGCTCAGCACGCCCTGCACTCCCTACACACCCAGTACGCCCTGCACACCCAGCATGCCCTGCACTCCCTACACACCCTGCACACCCTGCACCCCCAACACATGCTCCCTGATCCCCAGGCGGAGGAAGTCCTGACAGCGGAGGAAGTGGGACAGAGGCCAGACCCTCATGAGCAGAGCCCTCAGCCAATGCATCCGCCTGCCCTGCCAGGAGAGGGTCGGGCGTGCCGAACCCACTCCTTGGCTCCTTCCTGGGGAAAAATCAGCTCGGCAGAACAGGCTCCGGAGGGGAGGCCCCTTCACGCCCTTAGACCCTAAAGTCCGGCACGTGCATCAAAAGCAGAGGGAGTGAGAGCCGCAGGCAGAGCTCAGCTAACGCCTGGCTTTTTCTGAACCACTCTCTGGTGGGGGTGCTTGAAGTTTATTTACCACGATGTCTGCAGCTTCCTAGCCTCAGGAGAAGAAAGGAGCTGAATACAAGGGAGCGGAAGTGGCCAGGTTCTTCCTGGACCTTCCTTGGTGTCTCCCGACAAAGCGGTCCCATTACAATCGGAGGCCTCCCACCAAGAGGCCGACCACGTCATCTCTACCATTGTTCATTAGGACTTAGCAACAGGGGACTGATGAGACTCTAAGCAAGGAGGCCTGTTTCTGTTGAACAATCGGTTAATCACAGGGTCCTGTCAAAAATAGTACCAGCCTTGGGGACAAACGTGCAGGCATTGTGCGGGAGGCGGTGAGTGCTGGGCCTGTCTCTCTAGTTACTAGAGAGACGTTTTGAGCCGATTCAACACTCTCCTTCTGATAAGCTACTCGAGAGACCACGAGTGATTTCCTTTTCAAAAATGGAAATTGTAAACGAATAAACCTAAAACGTTAGCTTGATGTTCTCCCGGAGACTGACTGACGCAGAGATGTGGGTAACACCAGCACTGCAGGATACGGAAAAAGAATTCACACTCAGGTGTGAAATGTATTCTGTAATACTCGTTTTTCAGCAAAGTGCCTTTCAAGCTGTTCTGAATGCTTGAAATGCTGGTTTTAAAATCCACTGGTTTAGTATTTTTGATATGTGCTGTGCAGACTAACTGTCCGATGCACTGAGCTGCTGACTCGGAAGGAAGCGTGTGTGACCAGAAAGAGTTAAACCTGGCTGTTCTAGAACCTTTTCTGGAGAGCCATTCAAAGGGCCCATTACGAGGGTGAGTGTTTTTGGTTGTTTAACCCACTTCCACACATTTGAGCTGTTCTGAGTGTAATCCATGGCGGAGATCGGCTTTCCAGGAGCTGGTCTGTCTCGGCCAGCACAGCTTTAAAAAGATTCGGTGAGTCTCAGAAGTGTCCGGGAGCACACACAGAGACAGCGAGGGGTTTAGAAGTCAACAGCCTCCCGCCCCACCCCCGCGCCCGGAACATGGGGACACTGGCCCATCACGGTCCGAGCCACCGGACAACGCCACACCTCCTTTTCTTTCTCAGTGGAGAAAACAACTCAGAACCTACCCTCTCTGACCACTTACATTTGTGGCACAGGTCGTGGCCTTTAGTCCACGGGAAAGTACAAGTTCAGTTTTTCAGGTCCGCATGGAATTCCGCTTTGCTCCCCACAAGTCTGGCGTGTGAGATGTGGAGCTTTCTCTTCACCCCATGATGCAGGACACCTGTCCTAGAGGCTCTTCTCAGGATGTCCAGTTACTGGTCACGGTCCAGGTGCTCCCACGGGCTCACCGCAGAAGTGAGAGAGGGAACAGTTGGTCTGCTGGCCGGTTGCCTGCACTCTCCCGGTTACCCATAAAGGTCGCTCATGACTTTGAGGTGATGTGGAGAGGTCAGAATGTTCTGGAATCACATTGTCTCAGCTGCTCTGAACATGGCTCTGTGCTCTCCCCAGGCACGTTTGGCTCCTGCATTATTTATCGGAGCAGATTTGTGCCTTCGCTAAAGAGACAAATGGGACTGGAAACATCGGCGCTGTGTCATCCAAGGACTGAGGTCACTGCCCCTCCCACCATTGCTTTGTTTCTCAGAAACAATAACACTGCCTCTCCGTGAATGGATCTCCAGGTTTTCAGTTGTCAAACCCAGAAAACAAGGGAAAACAAGGGGTCCTCTTTGGTCTTGGCTTCCCCTGATTTCTGGAGCACCTTGTTGGGGGGCCCCCATGGCATCTGCCAACAGCACGGTGACTTCAGTCCTCTCGCCTCAGCCAGAGTGCACATCTGGTCTGGGCTTCCCTTTGTCCTCTGCAAAGCACCACGGCGCCCAGTGGGAGGCCGGGTGCAGGTGTGGCTCAGCTCATGGGTTGTTACTCTGTCCTAAGGGCCAGGCCCTTCCCTGGCTGTGGAGGGGCCCTGAAAACAGCTTGTTCGTTGCCTTTGCCCATTTTTGTTGTTTGTCAGCAGGAGGGTGGGTCCACTGCCAGCCACCTCGTCCTGGCAGACGTGGAAGTCACCGTTGGTCTCGCTATTTTAACTCCCCCGGTTACACGCCATTTCACCCCGTGAGCCACGGTGCGTCCTTCTGCAACACAGGTGTGTGTCACCCATATAAACCCATGAGAAATGCTCTGGGGACTGCAGAAACATATGTTTTGACCCAGAGAAGAGCTCACAAGCCTTTTAATTTTTCCCCGACTGTCACAAGTTATTTGGCGACCACTTGTGTTCTGGTTCCATGAAGACTCAACCAGGTGAGCATACACGGAGATTTAAGTCCGACAAAAGGGAAACTCCTGATCTTTCAGGCGAGCACACAGTACGGCCCTTTCTGTGAGCGCTTCAGCGTCGGCGTCCCTTCGTCAGGAGGAGATGAACTCAGAGGTTCAGGCTCACTCGCCTGAGGACAGGGTAACCATGTTGTCATTCTTAAGTAGTCAGTGAACTCTGAACTTTCTTGTGATGCCATTGCAACAGAAATGGTAAGACATTATTGTTACAAAACTCAATACAAAACAGCATCTTTTCAAACAAAAGTCACAGTGTTTTAATCAGATGGGGTGGGCAGAGGTAGGTTTACAGGTGTTGGTGTGGAAAATACGACAAATGTTAACAATAGTAGAATAATAGGATGTTTCACATCCTTACAGCTATGAACCTACTTTTGCTCCCCTGCCAGGTGACCCTAAGATACGTAGAACACGTTTGGTGCAACCAGCCCTCATCTTGGCCGAGGCTCTCACGACACACTCTCTACACACGCAGGCGTGGGCTGCGGGCAGCAGGGTGGAGAGGACCTGGATGGGCCTGCGTCTCAGCCTGGGGGTCGTCGTCCGGGCCTCCGGGGTCCTTTCTGCAAGTGCAGTCTTCAGGGATGAGGTGCAGAAGCACCACTGCAGGCATGCATTTCAATGCGGCTTTATCACATTATCTCATTAACAGCCCCACACAGCGTCCCGGGCAGAAAACACTGTTAACATCTCAGAACAACAGGGTCCCTCCCTGTCCAGCAGCGGTGGGTTCGGTGATGTTTTCCACGGAATTTCCCCAAGATATGGCATTTCAGGAGATATCTTCCGCCCAGTTCATGATGCCTGCTCAGGCCCTCTGCGGAGTCACTGGCATTCTTGACAAGAACCCAGCTGCACATATGGAATTGGGGCGCCCAGGACGTCGGCGCACCTGGCTTCTCTCTGTCACTGAGCAACCAGCTCACCGCCGACTTCTGCAGAAAGACCTTTTCAAACTGCCAAACTAAACAGTCATTTTCTGCAACGCTCTTTGCTTTGACCTTCTGCCCAGGCAGAAGGTTATTACCCTGTAGTTTTCCTGTTTGTTTACTTATTTCCCCATATATGGTCACCAGTCCTGCGTCCCCAACCAGACCCGAATGGAAAGCTAAACAGCTGACGACAGGATGTTGTTCTGTTGCTCACCTATGCATTCCTGGCACCGAGAACAGGCCCCAAAAGAAGGAAGGACTTGGTAACAATCTGTTAAATTGTGAAATGCACGAAGGTGGCATTTATGGGGGTGGGTACCGAGTGGGGGAGCTCCACCTCCCAGACAAGGCACAAAGATGACCCCGACGGGGGCCGTGAGTCTGACTGCCCTTGGTGTGACCACCACTGCATTTCTGCAGCCGTGATCACAATGGAAACGGACCACAGCCGTCAGTTACAGCTGTTCCCGTAAGGTGCTGTCATATTTAACTTGGTAGTTTGGCCAGTGAGGACAGTCGGGGGCACGCATTTGGGTTTTAGTAGCAGGTTTACTCGGGCACCCAGGAAACAGCACACAGGGTGGGACTCAGAAAGAAAATGACGACCACAGAGCACGCGCCTCTGGGCCGTCCTCACGCAGCGAGGTGGGGTCACATGGAGGACGTGGAGCTCACAGAGTGACAGGCGGGTGATGAGGACACGCGAAGGACGTCACTGTGGGCCACCTGGCACATGGAAAAGATCCAGACTGGGAGGTGAAGGAACAAGACAGGGTGCCCCTTCTCAGAGCTGAGACAGCTGAGTGCGTCCCCACAGAGCTGCAAGCCCACCGCCGGCCACGCCCCCAGGCCTGTGTGGGACAGGGGACATTGGAGCAGGCTCCAGAATCCAACGGTGGCTTCTACGCTTACCAGAGGGGTGATCAGAGCCACTGCTTCGTTTCCTCGTCCGCAAAACAGAGGGACATCTCTGTGATGAGCGTGAGAGCTATTACTGCGTTTCTCACTTACTGGCTGCGGAAGCTGCGGAAGCCACATAACTGAAGATCAAAATGTAAACCCTATCCATCAAAGTAATTCGACACAGGACTGCATTTCCATAGGGCCGCTGGGAGCCAACATGTCCAGGCATTGGCAGGCGTCGGGAAGGGGTCCAGCGCCGGTTCAGAGACACCGTGTGGTGAATATTGAACCACGCTGGTTTAGCACCAGAATTTCTTACTCCCCGGGGCGGGGGGGCTATGAATAATTACACCCCTTCTACCTATTGCCTCGCGTTCTTTCTTTCTCAATGGCTGCCGCCAATGTGCCTGAAATGTAGCTCTAATTCATGAAAAATAACTTCGAAGATGAAGGTAAGTGAATTCTGATCAAAAGTTATTCTTTAAACAGTGAGGTAGTGCTTAATACTTCCTTCCAGGGAATTTATGAAAACACGATTTTATGTTGTGATCCAAGAAATATTCTGAAACTCAACGAAAATGTTCCCAGCAACCGAAATTTTCACTTCAAGTAAAAAGGAGGAACAATTCATTGATTTTTAAATAATTCCATAATGTAAAGGAGAAAAAGAACAATCATTAGCAAAAGCCCCTGAATACTTCTTTACACTGTCAAAATAAACATGTTTCTTGCCGAGAAGACACAAAGGACTTTACCACTCAGACAAAAACAAAGCATCATCAAAGGAAGGGCGCCCACAAGAAGAGCTGAGACAGCGCTTCCTGCTTCTGCTTTGCCCCTACGTCTCGGAACAAAGGAAGGACTCGGGGTGCCAGGGCTTGAGGGGCTGTAGGCTGTGAGAGGGACGACCTTTACCAAGGCTGCTCCCGGATTTCGGCCTGAACAGCAGCTCTGGAAGCTGTCCAGCAGCCAAGGACTGAGTGAGTGACCGCAACGATGGGAGCCCCCGCAGGGAGCTTCTTGGGGCTGTGTCAAAGGTGTCCGGCAGCCTGCAGTCCTCCACCTTGAAGCCCCGCAGTGATCCCCCAGGAAGGCAGCCAAGTGGCCGCAAGGCCTCCTGCCCGTAAGGACCGTCCAGGACGGCTCCACCCTCCCTACAGGCCTCTCAGCACCTCACGTGATACATGGGTGTTCAGACACACCTGGCAGGGGGAGACGAGGCATTTCAGCTGAGAACGTTCCCACTCCATCCTGCTTTGTAGTAAAAAGGCAGGAAGGTGTTTCTGTGGGTCAAGGAACAGAGGGGCCGCCTGTGCGTGGATGGCCAGGTGCTCAGCAGCAACACTCGGAGTGGACAGTGGGAACGAGGCTGCAGTCAAGGCCGATGGAGGAGAAAAGCCACCGGGTCCAGAGCGGGGTTTGCACCAGACCCTGTGCGCACGTCCTGGCCACGGGGGGAGTTGCCACGGCGATGGATGCAAGACCACAGCACAGGGTGCGAACGGTGCCACAGGAGGAAGGCGCTGTCCCCAACCCACCCCAAGAGAGCGGTTTCTGAGTGTCTGTTGAAAATGTGGAGAACATCCTTCAGGGTGGCCTCGAACACCTGCCACACTCGGTGACTCTGCAGGAAGCGAGGCTGCGGCAGGTGCTGCCCATCAACGCACGGCCAGCGTGGACAGCGGGGCTCCTGGGGCCAGCTTTGCTCACAAGAAGGAAAATGTCTGTCGGCTGCGTTCTGTTGGTGATGGTGCGGGTGGCGTTTTGTTCCCCTTTATTCTCCACGGCTTCACGTTCACACAGCTGACGTTTTGGGGGCGTCTCCACGTGCCCAGATCTACGCCGGGATTCAGACCAGAAAGACCCCGCTCCCCTAGGCGTTTCAGAGAGCATAGTGAGGAGATGAAGTCATGTCACTGTCATGTCACTCAAGTTCGTAATACATCGGTGACATTAACAGAGATGGGATGGAAAGAGGAAAACCGGAAGAAAGGAAAAGCCAGTGCAGAGTGAAAACCAGGAGCCTCCCACCAGCGCCACCTCTCCGGTCTCAGGTTAAAAACTGGAGAAGTGAGCAAGACGGGCCCTAGGTTTTTCTCTGTTTTCTTCCTTTTCCAAACTTCTACCACAATTAATGAGGTTTCCTTCTCTTTCACTTGAAGAAATTCAAATCTATTTAATAAAACCCTTTTTAAAAAAGACACGTGATGTAGCTTTTGAGTTGCTTTGGAGAGGAGGCCTAATTCATAAGAACATCACTAAAGGGCAGGAGGTAGACTACAGGGGTCTGTTTGCACTTTGAAAGGACAGTGCCAAGGTGATTCACTCACTGAAATTCTGAGTTTACGGCTGCGGAGACGGTCCCCAGCCCCACCGAAAGCACGGTGTGCTCCAGTCTTCACCGACTCCATGAATAAAGCTGTTTTGAGAAACAGAGAAAACAGAGGAAGATCTCTTTATTTCAAAGCGCCTGTGAAGAAACAATGCACTATAAAAGGAAGACACAGAGTGGTCAGGTCCAATTCACGAAGACCAAAAAGATTAAAAACCTGATGTTATTAGCTTTTGATGTCGGCAGAGCTTCATGAGCTGTTTGGGACTGCTTTATTTAGAAATCAATTTGAGGAGTCATTAAGGAGCGCAAGCTCTCTAACCCGTGGCAGCTGCCCTTGATCTGGGGCCATGGCAGCTTCGAGGTCTGGCCACTCCGGGTCTGACTCCACCAGCAGAGTCTCCTTACAGGGCACACCGAAGTGTCTTCCTTTGCCAAAGAGAATGACACTGCAGATGCCCCGCCAATTTTTTGGGGGGGCGAGGGGGGCTGATTCAGTCGTCACTGCCATTTCTAGAAGAGAAGGAAGCAAGGAAGCTGCAGACAGAGTTCACCAAACTGACAGCGAAAACCACCTTTTAGCGTTTTGACACATTCTTGCTTCTCTCTTAAAATAAAAACTAGACTACTTTAACTCTCAGTCACGTATTGTAATAATTACTTCCAATGTGCATAAAGTCAGATGTTTTAGTTCTTTAGTGTGATAAAAAGAACTAAAAAACAGACCCCTTTGATGGGAGCACTGGTTTTTGTTTTGGAAAATCAAGTCCCTGTAACAAGTGTCGTGGGGTGACTGGCATCTCCAATAAAAGGATGTGTTGATGGCCGAACCCCACGTCCCTCAGAATGTGGCCTTTCTGGGAACAGGGACACTGAAGAGGGCGATAGTGCAAAATGAGGTCTCCCTGGAGTAGGGTGGCCCCCATCCGATATGACTGGTGCCCTGGTAAGATGAGGAGAGACACAGCGAGGAGACACAGAGGGGGGACTGGCCTCATAAGGGGAGGAGAGGAGCAGGTAGACCCACAGACACGAGAGACACAGAGGCAAAGCTGCATGACTCAGGGACCGCCAGGGCTGCCGTGTCCCCGCCTGAGCTGTTGTGTCAACCTGAGATCGTTTGGGCAGTGCCCTAGGAGATGAACATAAGAAGTATGACAGACTTCCCAGCTCAGTGAGACAGCCAACGAGAAGCGATTCCTTGACAGCCGGGGTGCTACGCAGGGGTGCCCTGCCCTGCCCTCCCCTCAGGGGGCACGCAGCTGGGGCCTCACTCTCCCCAACCAGCAACAGTAGAGCTCCACCCACATCGTTTTCCTTTAGCTTCAGAGGTAATCACGCCCAATTTCCCTATTTTTTCTCCATTTCCCTCACTCTGTACTTTTCCTCCCTGTCTGCCATGACCGTTATTGTAATCAGCGCAGTGCTTGTGTGTTATTGTGCCCAGCCCTAAGCTAGATGCACCACCCAGGCTTGTGGCACTGAGTGAGGGTCTCGGCAGGCGCAAGGCGGACTCCCCACCCCGGCCACCAGAGCACCCACCAGGCAAATGATGTTGATGTCATCATGTCATCATTTCACTTCTGAGATGTGCAGGACAACTTAACTCACTTTTAGATCAGTAAGATTTTCCGTTTGGTAAAAAAATACGTAACTTAGTTCTGTTTTTTTAACCACCTGCTCCCAAAAGTTGAATATCATACTCAGGGAGCTTTCCCAGCATGCCCGAAAGTAAGCTTCCATTAACCAGCTGTGTGCCAGCCCCTGCGGCCTGGGGAGCCTGGAAAAAGAGGCACGTTCCAGGGACAGAAGTCCCCTGCCTATC
Source organism: Macrotus californicus (assembly GCA_007922815.1). NCBI lineage: Eukaryota > Metazoa > Chordata > Mammalia > Chiroptera > Phyllostomidae > Macrotus > Macrotus californicus. The sequence goes on from VMDR010000136.1 coordinate 293,212, forward strand.
GAGGAACGCGGAGGTCAGTGCGAAGACCGAGCTGCTCTAACAAAGAGGCTCCAAAGCACGGGATCAACAACAAAAGCCTCTCCCCCACACTTCCCTTCTGCCGGGAGCCATGTGGAAGGATGCAGGTTCCAGCTTCGAAGATTCAGAACCAGGATCCGAACTCAGGAGGGTCTGATCGCAGCCCCTGACAGGAGTCAGGAGTTCAGTGATGTGACTAAGGAACTAAACTAGCCTCAAGGGAGTAAGAAATAGCTTTCCCCTGGGCCGGCGTGCTTCTTGGGACAAATCTTACTGGAGAGTAAGGGGCTGAGAAAACACTTCAGGGGCAGCAGCAGCTCTTCCACAGTCACGTGTCGGCATGAACTGCAGGACTGGTCTGCTACCCAGAGCTCGAACGACTTAGCACAAGGCTGTACAAGGCACTCAGCACAAAGAGCAGCCTGCACTTAAACAACTTCCACTTCTAATAATATTGGCATTAAAGATCCACGTTATCCTTTCTCAATACGATATATTTAGGCACTTTATAAGCATTTTCAAAACAAAATTTTATATCCAACTCTGAGATTTAATCAGCTTCCATTTGAAAAGATCCATAAAAAAACAGTATGGCAAATAAATCAGATATCATTTCACAAACTTTACCGAAAGGAGCGAAGCAGAAAACACAAAGTGATGGGTATGGATTTTTCCGTCAAGAGCACTGAGGGTTGTGGGAGAGAGAAACTTCTGTAATGGTTGTAAACTCAGCCTGCACGGTGAGAAATGGGAGCGAGAAGGAAAGAGCACGGGAGAGGGAGGGACAGACAGACAGACAGAGAACCTCAGCGACAACAACAGCTTCCGAGCAAGCGGAGAGGTCGAAAGCCGCAGTGCATCGGGCTTGCTGGAGGAGCAAACCTGGGGCCACGGCCGAGCCCCTCACTGCGCCCTGGCCCAGTGAGTTCCGGAAACCGCAGCTCTGGGCTGGGGCTCTCATCTCCTTCCAGCTGTTTCCACACCCACATTTTCTATTCTCTCTCGGAAAACAAAGCAGTTAGGAGCCAGCTTCACAAATTGCAGTGCCTATTATTTCGGTTTTATCTAATTAAATAGAGTACTTCCTAAAAAGTGTCTCATATGATATGTACATTTTGAAAATCAAATGAAATTTGTATCGATTCAGAATAGTGTTAGTTGTTGATTGTATGTGTTTTATCCCCCTGAGTAATTCATGACGCTCCCAAGGGTGCTCTGGGATGTCACACACAGGGCTGGCACCCGGGGCTCGGAGGGGGTTAGAGCTGCAGTGCGGTCAGCACGTTTCCCGAGCCCAGGCGGAGAAAGGCAGGCCCGCCATTCTCCGGAGCTCTGCCCTTGCACCCGGGCAGACTTTGTCACGAAGGGTTCTCTGAGGCGGGTATGGTTAAAGCACCTAAACTTCGGTCTAACGAAGGCACCGAGTGACGGCAAGGCCTCAGACACCGGAGAGACTCGACTGTGTCCAGATGCTGCACTCCCCAGCACGGAGGAGGCGGCCGACCCCACACAGTGCATCCCGAGGAGCAGAACCCAGGAGGTGGACTCGCTGATCTGAACTCTGGGCTCACACCATGTTCGCTGGGTGACTGGGGCCCATTCGCTCGACCTTTTTATGTTTCCAAATCCTCTTCTGAAAACTGGGAATGAGGATAATAGGAAGCAGCTCAGAGGATTGAAAAAGAAAATACCTATAAGGTAAGCAGTCCACACTCACCTCCATAAACATTCATTTCCATTATTGTTACTGGCAAAGTGGCAGCGGTGGAGAAAACTCACGGCCCACGCTCTCCCACCCGCCTCCCGTGGGTGGGCACCGAGCTGCACCTGCCTATCTAGGGCGAAACTCCCGCAGCAAATGGAACCCCCTTCTTCCCATCGGTTCACTGACAATCAGTTCTCCGTGAGCGTGTTTTCTTCCCACTTCACACGTGATATGATATACTTCACGCTGTCTTCCCCTTCCTGACACAGAGCGCACACCTCGTTCGTGTGTGCGTCCTCTGCCTCATGGGCGGGGCCCCTCAATCCTAAGCCCTGCTGAGTGGGGGACTCAGAGCGGAGACCCCCGACGTGCCACAGCGAGAGGCCCGGCTCAGCTTGCGGATGCACCAGGTGGGCTCGGGCACACTCACGGGGAAGGCAAGCCCTCCTCCAGTGACAGCATCAGGAGCAGACGAACAGCAGTGGGCGCAGGTGCCGCAAAGCTGGAGCTCACGGTCCTCATCTGCCACCCTGGGTCCCAGCCCCCTCGCTTATTGCAACCCGTAGTTTCCCACGCTCACTTCAGACGAGAAAATACCGTTTTTTGAAATTCAACCTAATGCTGAGAACGCACTTCCCGAACAAAAGCCTGCAGTGGAGATGAGGAAAGGGTCGAATGTTTCCACAAATCTGTCTTCCCCACTCTTTTAATTAGAACAGGCTCAGGGGAGACATAAAATTAAAATCATTGACTCATCTAAAATGAAAAGATCCTCATTGTGTTTTCTTCGAGAAATGTAACATGGGTCTCGTTAAATAATGATTTTCCAGTTTTAATTACATTAAATTCTGCCTAACTGCCTACTGTCCCTCTAATCAAAGGGCAACTTCTCATTTTCTGTGCAGAAGGTCCGTTTTGGGGCAGTAAACCATCCCCACATAACTTTCCAGAGCTCTTTTGCACTTCAAAGTTGGTGGGGGTTTTCTTTACTGAAAGATGAATAAAATGCTTAACATTCCTTGCAGGTGGCGAATAAGATAAGACATATATTCTCACCGTGGCCCTTGACCCGACGGAGAGACCCCTCAGACGTGTGCACTGTTCAACGTAAAGATGTCGGCTAGTATTTCAGAAATTCCCCATGAACAAACATAGAACCGTGAACTGTTCTTGAGAACGAGCGACACCCCAGTGGGACGAGGCCTGTCCTCCCTCGCTGAGAGATCACACATTTTGCTCACTTACTGGGGATGCTTATTCTGCAAGTGTGAGGATGAGATTCTGCAGAAGGCAGATGGGACGTCCCACAGGACGGTGTGAACGCATGACTTCTTGTAATGAATACGCTTTCAGCGATTAGCATTAGCGAACTCTGTAAGTAGGAAATGGAATGAAAGAGTATGAACCAGCAAGAGAAATAGTTCCCGCTCTCAAGCAAAACGAAACCGGGGAACAGGGCCCGAGATGAACGTCAGACTCAGCAGCAGCTGGCACAGAGAGAAACGCAGGCCACAGACGGTGGCAGATGCAAACTTGGACACGTGTGGCGCGCTCCTTCCTTCAGACTCTCTCAGGGGCACTCAACACTCCACACGCTCCAACCGCCAGGTCCACGCTGGTGACACAGAAACCAGGAAAGCACAGCAGACGTGGGATACACGTGAGGCCAGCTGAACGTGGCGCAGCCGGTGACGAGTGGAAGGTAAGAACCAGAGTCACCTCGCTCCGGGAGTGTTTCCAAGGGAGACTGCTTCAAACCGGGAAGTCCAAGAAAGTGCCATAAAAAAGCAGAGTTTGGAAAATAATTGGCTAATGCCTAAGTACAACTCCTTTTTTTTTCACTAAATACATGTATATTCCCATCTAATATAAATTTAATCTAAGTTCTGGCATTATATTTTTAAGAAACCACTGCCCATGCCCCTACAGGCCCCACATCCAGTGAGGGGACAGGGAGACACACACACTGAACAGGAGTGTGACGTCCTGAGCGTGAGGTGAGCGTGGGTGGGAACCATGGCACTCGCCCAGCCCAAGCGGCTCCCCGACTCCACCCGTGAGGGAGTGAAGAAGCAAACTGTTGCCACTTGGGAGGGTGGTGGTCACAGAAGAAAGGAGAGCTTTTAGGGGAGAAGGAAATCATTGGAAACTCCTATGAGGAGCCAAGACTCAGAGCGAGAGCTCCGTGTAAGGGTGATTTGAAGGAGATTTTAACGTGTGATCTGCAGTGTGCATCCCGTCCCGTCTTCCCCACGACAGCTCTGTAACAGTCTACACTGCTGTTCAAAGCCAGGTCTGCACTCGGTTCTCTTCTGCAGCCAGGATGCGCGCGGCAAGATGCGCTGGGCAGAGGCAGGGCCCTCGACTGGACGGCAGCAGTGAGGGGAGAGTCCTGCACACCCGCCCCCCCACCGTGCACGAACTTCTCTCTCCGCTCCCAGTGTCCGTGCTCCTGCCGCGGCCCCACGTCAGGGAAGGGCACCAACGCGGACACAGTCCCCAAAGCAGAAGCCTTCCCCTCGTCCCTCACTCAACGATCCCCAGTGGGCGGATCCTGACAGCCGCTCACCACATACTCTCCTCACTGCATCCACCTGTCTCTGCCCCGCGTCAGGAGATCAAACCCCATCAGCTCAAGTGCCACCCCAACCCCACGTGCGCCCAGGTGTTCTCACACTGCAATCGGAGCGACTGGATTGAAACACAAACCTGATTTCATGAGATTGTGATCGGCCAATGAGACAAAAGAACAAGCAGGCCAGGCAGGAGGACCTGGTGATGGGACAGAAGGGGAGGAACAAGGATATGGAGGAGCAACGGTTCCTGAAAACACCGTGGACAAAGTAACGGGTGGCTAAGCGTCTGGTCGCACATGGGCACCAGCGGCCAGTGGACTTTGACCACGGGCAACACGAGGGACAGACACAGAGCACTTCACAGCAGCCTCACTGACTCCCCTCTCCTCGGCGGTGAGCTGCCAGGCCCTTCGGGGTGTACCGTGAGGAAAGCAGCAAACACCGAGACAAAAAACCACACGGAACACAGAATCCACTGTGTCTTACCACTGATGTCACCTCTCTGGGAAGGGGGCCACGAGGTGCAGACTCAGCCAGTGGCCAGAACAGGCAATGGCCTCGTAGTCACTTCATGATAAAAACACAAGTGCCACATCTCATATGTCAGACTGAGCGGAAATGCTGCAGGAAAAGTCTCCCACTAACACGAAGGCCCGGAGAAAGAGCCAGGTGCAAAGAGAACGCCAATTCCTTCAGCACCGTCCGCGCCCGGCAGGCACTTCCCACTCCTTTCTGCAGCTGTGCAGTTATTTAAAAATCAGAAGCAGAGGAGGCAGATAAGTGACAGCAAATGCAACAAAGCAGAGCGAGCCGAGCAAGGCCTTCGGAACTACGGGAGAGCAGACACTTGTGCCAGCGTTAAGTTGCACACCCGTCCCAGTGCAAGTCCAACACGAGCATCCCGCACACTCCAGGCCCCCAAACAGCACCTCTCAGGAACTTCGCTCAGCGAGCCATTCGTGTTTCGAAGGCAAAGCAAACAGAAGACCACACCGATTATGTAGAGAAAACTCGCATTTGCTCGGGACAAACGTTCGCTGCCGAAAAGGATGCACGGCCGCAGAAATCTGGACACTGACTTCAAACGTGACCGGCGTCGGGAAGATCGCTCGCGGGAAACTGAGCTGCACTCAGAGGGCCGGCTTCAATTCCTACCGCTGCAGAAACAAACAACCACCAACTCGGCAGCTTCCATAAACATAAATTTGGTAGCTTACGGTTCTGGAGGCCAGACGTCCACGACGGGGCTCGCTGGACGGAAGGAAACCAAGGCGTGCCAGCAGGTCTGCGTCCTTTCCTGGAGGCTCCGAGGAAAAATGTGTTTTCTTACCTTTTTTAGCTTCTAGACGCTGCCCCGCTCCCCCAGCTTCCAAGCCGGCAAGGGGTCGGTGAGCCTCTCCCACAATGCACCGCTGTTCACGCGCCCCTCCACCTGCACCTCCACATCCCCAGGCACGTGGCTGCATTGGGCTCACCTGGACAGCCCAGGCTACTCTGCTCACCTGAAAGGCAGCGGGTTAGCACCTGCTATTCCATCTCTTCCCTGAATCGCCCTGCCACCAACATGTCCCCGCTGCCTGGAGATGAGAACATCAACCTGTCTAGGGGCCATTGTTCTGTCAAAACGTGAAAATCTAGCAGGTTATTTTGAGAAGTAGAGGCAAATGCCAGAGAGCCGAGGGAAAATGCTGGAAATGGTCGTCTCCACAGAGACACCTCGGAGTGCTGAAGAATGAGGCACAGCACGTCACCCCAAGACTTGTAACCCTCCTCGATTCGATAAACCACGTATAGGAATTACCTTCATAAATTGAAACGCAGAGACATGATTGTTTTTTAAAAAGAGATGCGATTTCCCACAAGGCAAAATGAGAGTTTGGTCCTTTGTTTTCAAAAACCCTTCCTCAGAGCACCTGAGCCAATGTCTTATCCTACCTGAACCGGCTTCCGTGTCGGTGACCACTATTAGAACTGCTGGGTTTTCCTGAGAGTGTCACCGATCCCGTGGTCCCCACGTCTGCCGACAACAGATCACTGGAAACACCGCCGTGCTGGCTGGCGGTCGGAAGCCGGCACGTTACACTTCTTGGCCTAATTTCACACGTTGTTTTTTATACATAACGTTTGCCTTTTCCTGACATCTGGATCTCTCTCTGTCTCCCTCTCTCTTTTCGTTTGATGAGGAAAAGCGGAGAATAATAGCACAATGCTCTCCAGGTCCATCCACGCTGTCCCAAAAGGTAGGAGTTCCTTCGTTCTCTGTGCTGCGTGCGTAGCGTTCCCCTGTGTGAACGTACCAGTTTTCTGCACGTTGAAAATGTGATTAAAGTTAATAGAGAAGATTTAAAAAAAAGAACAAGAGTAAATGACAGACATTTCTTTTTAGGTATTTTCATGCTATACCTTCCGAAAACCAGCCGGGATCACTCACATGCGTAGCCCGAAGAAGACTTGGAACCCGAACGTGAATGAGGCAGGCAGAGGTGTCAGGATTTCAGACAAGCTGTGTTTTCGGGAGTGAGACAGCAGGAGAAAGGGGAAACCAAGACTGTACCGCCATCGACAAATATGAAGACTACAGTCATTATTCTTCCTTCTGCTTTGCCTGCAAGTAGCGTAGATCTGTGACTCAGCTGAGTAGTTTATAACCTTGGGTTTGGGGTCCACTTCTGAATCATATGTGTCTTCTCCAGACCCCAGAAGGACCATCATCCGCTGTTAGAACAGAGTGAACATAGGCAAGTGAGGAGCAGTACCTTGTGGAAGGGACATGTGGGGACGGAGTCAAGCGTCTGTGATTTACAGCAAAGACAGTGAAGTGCTGATTCAGTTTCCCTTTGTGCCAACCCTCGAGAACATAATCTATTTTAAAGATGGTTTTAAATAGTAGTTGAGACCCAAGACGGCGGTCATACAGAATTCGTCTTGGGTGTGGTGGGCTGGGCAGGAGGGGAAGCCTCCTGTTTCAGGTCCCACGTCTCATTTCCATGCCTGGGTCAGATCCTGGAACAGAGCCCAGTGAAGCTGTGAAGGGAACGGCCCTGATTCATGGGATGGGCAGACAGGTGACAGTGCCGTCGAGGTGTCCTTAAGAGAGACGAGTGACACCCCTCCTGGCGTGACCATGGAGTGACCATTCCCCATGGGGTGCAGAGCGGGCATGGGGGGTTTTCCGTGACTGATGCGGGAGACCCAGCACCCACATGGGGGCATCCCCTGCTTCATCACAGCGTGCACCAGACAGCGGCGTGTGGTCCCAAGTGTCCGTGGCAGCTGCGAGGGGGACAGAACCGAAGCCGAGGGCCTCGAGGACTGCCCGCTAACCAGCAGGGACCTTCGGCGCTCAGGCCGCCCGCGATGGATAAGGAAAACGGGGTGAACGTGGCCCAGGCCCGCTGCCGGGAGCAGACGCAGCTCACTGGTTAGCGTGCGACTGTCTGCGGGCAAAAACCGTCATTCCCCGGAGCAGGGGCTTGGCTAGGTAGCTGTGCGGGGCCCAGGCACTTTGTGCGAGTGCTTCACCAAGGCCTTTCTCTTTGAGGGTTTTCAAGGGTCCACAGAGCATCTGTTGGTAGACTGGCCTGGTTTCCTGCATGAATTTTTGGCTCAATAATTTGTGCTGCGGAGGGAGGGATGTGAGTACCTCGCCTTGGGAAAAACCCCGATCTAACAGGGCCCTTACCTGTTCTGCCTCATCGAGGAGCGGGCTTTCAGAGAAACTTCATGTCTGAGCCTCGAACAGCTGAGCTGCTCGGAAGGAAAGTATTTCTGTTCTCAGTCACTTGGGATGCGGTGGCTTTTCGTGACTGAGGTCACCCTGCTCCGCCTTGCTCTTACGCTGCAGGGGATTTAAAGGCAATCGGCACACACACTGGGGATGCTTCTGAGTTTGTCTGGCTGTGGGCAAAATGACGACACGGTAACCAAATGATGCCTCACTCCCCACGTGACGTCTGAACAAGGTGCTGCGACCCCTTCCTGAGGCGGGAAGCCGCCTGCCAGGGACACACAGACTCAGGTCTGCCCCTGGGGCTGTGTCTCCGATGCTGCAAGCAGGCCGGTGAGAACAAGGGTAGAAACCCAGCTCTCCAAAGTGGTAACTGGTAACGATGGTTCTGAGCCAGCCGAAAAATGGCAGCGTGGGTAAAGCACACTGAACAAGTTGAGAAGTAGCTAAGGAAGCAAACTTCTGGGTCCCCTTGGAGACAGGCAGAGAAGGGTTTAATCATCATAAGTTAATCTGGGAGGCGACTCCAGAAAAGACGGGTGAGTGAGTGAAGGTGCGAGACAGGGAAGGAAAGGAAGCTGATGTGCGTGGCCACCCAGCCAGTGACTGCCACAGGCTTCACGGTGACCACGGGGAGGAAGCAGCAGGGGGGATGGGCACCCTTCCACGTTCTCCCAGTGCGGGGGCTGCTTCCAAGGGCATTGGCTCTGGGCTCCCAGACGCAAGCCAAGCTGCCTCAGAGGAAAAGCCTCCAGGAAGCATCCAGCGGCTTGTGGAGGGCCGTGCCGGCTCCCCCCCAGAGGGCGCTTCGGAGCAGGTGGCCGGGGCAGTGAGGGCACCTGGCCCTGCGGCTCACACCAAGAGTCACAAAACAAGTGCTTCTGGGAAAAGGGTGAGGACTGAGCACGTTTTCTGCAGAGACCCCACTGAGACTGCGGTGCGGGCACTGGGGGGAAATCCACTCGCGGGGGAGCAGACATGCACCTGGCTGACTTGGGGTGCTGCCCAGGAGTCCCCTCACGGGCTCAGGGCCAAAGCCTGGAGCTCCTCCTTAAAGGTGGACAGACAACAGAGGGTTAAAGGGCATTTGAGAAAGTCCCACCATGAAATTCTGGGACTAAAATACACAAAAAACAGCATCTTAAAACAGAGACTCAAAGCGAAATCAAAACCAGATAAGATACAGGAAAAAGGGAAAGAGAATCCCCAGGACACTGGTGAAGGCTGTGCTCCCACAGGAACCCACGAAGACCAGCAGCCCGGATTAAAGTGGCATTAATTCAGTGGACACCTGTCACCGCCTCTGACGTGGGGCTGTGGGATGTTCTAGCAGCACAGAGGACTCACCTACCCGGGGACTACAGGTGTGTCCTGAAGAACTGGGCCTTGCTCAGGGAGAGCTCTGGCCTTTGTGCTGGGTTTGGGGCGGCCGGTCTGTGTCACACCCGACAAAAGTGTCTTTATGGAGCATGGGACTGGCCACACCTGAGGCAGCAAACGGCCAAGGCAGAAGTCCCAGCACGTGGCTCAGGGGGACTTGGGTCCCTTGGGCCCCTGGAGAGTGAGCACCGGGTGTGAAGCGTCCCTCGTGCTGGGCAACAAGGAAACCCCAAACCTGGGGGCTCAGGGAGTCTCTCTGGTTGGCAATGTGCTCAAGCGACTGGCGCTTTGCATGTGGCTCCTCCCGCACTCTACCCCTGTGCTTCTTTTCTGCCGATTTAATCTGCATCTTTTCCGTAGAGAAAACTGTAGCCCCGAATTCACTACCTTTTAGAAAGTTCTGTCTTTCCAGCAATCATCAGACTTCAGGGTGCTTTGGGAATCCTCAAAACCCGTGGTTGGTGTGAGAAGGAAGGAGAGTCTCCCGGGCTCCGCCCTCAAACCTAACCATTTGGCTCACTCCAGGCACCTGAGATAAAAAAACAAAAACAAAAAATGCAAAAACAGGAATGGCCTAGAGAGCCAGGGAAGGAAAGCGCCCCACGACAGCGGTGTTTTGGCAAAGGGAAGATCCCAGGAAAGGGTAGGCGGGTGCAGGTGCCCACGAGGGGGGACACGGAAGGGTAGGAAGTGACGCCAGCAAACGGTGGAAATTGGATCAAAAGGCTATCAGCATCCACGGACAACGGGAGACACAAAGAAACAAAGATCGTGAAAAACAGGACAAAAATTCAGAGAGAACAGAGTAGGAGGAACGCGGGATCGCAACGCCCCCAGCGCGCACGTGCGCATGGAGCGGCGGGACCTAGCCCAGTGGGGCCTGGAATCCCAGCGCGAGGAAGAGCAGCAAGGGCGGCCAGTGGGATGGCTTTCGGTGGACTCCTCACGCTACAGGGTGACGGTGACCCTCAAAGGGACCCCGACAAGGGCTGTGGGTGGGTGTCGTGTAGAAACGTGAGCGCAGGGCCGCACGGCACCTGGAAGAGGGGGACAGGGAACCGGGGCTGGGGGCGGGGTGCCGAGCTGTGTTTTTCTTGAGCACTAGCGAACTTCCACCGTCATGTGCTTTGCTTCCATAAATTTTTTTAAAAATCGTTTAAAAAATACATGACACTTCCAGTAAGAGCTTGGGAGGAGAGAAATTAAACCGAGATGTAATAATTGGAAATGTGGTTTAATTTATGTGATTTAGACACCAAGGAGCCTCGTGTGTTTTATGAGGAGACGCAAACTGCGGACCCCGGGGAAGGGCGGGCGGAGTGAGAATCGGGAGGGCTAGGCCTCCGGCAGGGGCCCCTCAAGGGTTCTGGGCGCGTAGGCAATCACCCTAAAGCCAAAGCAACCTCCACCGACGCGGACCCTGGAAACTGCGGCTGCTGAAACCCTGAATGGGGGGAGCAAACGTTGAGTGGACGCCCAGCGCCTCATTGGGTGAACGCCACCCCACTTTCTGAGCCGGGACTCCAGGCCGTGCCTCTGGGGGCTCCGGGCCTCCCAAGCTCTGTGCCCCCAGCAGTGGGTCAGTGTCCGGAGTCTGGGAGGGCGCTGGCGCTGGCCTTGACCTTGGGGGTCCCAGCGCTGTGTTGTGAGCATTGGCCCTGCATACCCCCCAAGCCCGGATGGGCAGGAAACACTGGAGAGCAAGAATCCCTTCCCAGTGGGCTGAGAGGAAGTCCGCCGCCTGGGGAGCAGTGTGGGTGGCCCCACAGACGCCAGCACGGAGGACCCTTCGTCAGAGATGCTGTGAGGGCAGGAGTAGGGCGCTGGGCGCAGCAGTGCAGTGTCCGGAGGCAGAGGTGTGGGGAGTGATTGAGGGCAGGGGGACAGGGTCCTGATGGGTAGGAAGAGAGGCCCCAGCAGTGGCAGCAAGGAGCCCGGGCAGGCCCCGCAGAAGAAACTGAGCCCGTGGGCCAGGCGGGGAAGACGGGACTTACAACGCCCAGCACCATGGCTTGGGTGCCCCACTTTCAGACTCAGCGCTCACATCTTCAGCAGGGTCAGGACCCTCCTCCTGCCCAGCTCCCGGCCACTGGGAGTCTGTTTGGACACTCACAGGGTGAGGAGCCTCCCACCACCGAGGCCTATCCTTGTGGGTGCTGTCCCTGGTCACCAGCCCCTCCAGGGCGGAGGCCAAAGGCGCATCCTCAGGAGGCCTGTCCCATGCCCACCCGGAGCAGGGCGGCATCCTCTGCTCTCCCAGGTCTCTGTGGCCCAGTGTCCTGTCCCCTAAAAGTGGGGTAATGTTAGTGAGCCCCTGAGAGGGTCAGGGCAACCGCGATGAGCACCCCTCAGAATATGGCCTGTGGGGAGGGGTTGGTAACCATTCTGGAATTCTAAAGGAGCAAGGCACAGAGGAATATACAGTACGAGGCTGGCCAAAAAGTCCATTTAGTTGACACATTTTTCATTTTCACTAATCACTTTATTGATTTGAATATTTTGAGTACGTCTGCTCCCTCCTGCGTGGCAGAATGTTCCCTATGTCTCGATTGGATCGTTTTTGCCTTCAACTGGTCTGCCCAACTGTGGAGCTTTGTCCAGCGAGAAATCTCCAGCACAGAACTTGGCAAACCACTTTGGACACATTTGGTCAGTCACAGCACCTTCTCCACACACTGCCCACACCTTTTTTGTGTTTCAGTTGCATTTTTACCTTTCTTGAAATAATAAAGCCTAATGTGCAGAAAATGCTGCTTATTTTCTTCCATCTTCAATATTAAAATGGCTGCACAAAAATTCACCACTTTTCAAATTTTTTTTAAATGCACGCTGATATGACAGTTGTCACAATACAACCTAACAAAATTGTTTCAAATGACGTCAAAGACACTACTAGAGCCACTGTCCGGAAAAGACTTTTTGGCTGACTGAGTCTCAAAGCCAGTGGTAGAAGTAACCCCTGCTGTCGAAAGCCACGCTAGTGGTGATATTTGGGGAGGGGGGAGTGGCCGAGAGGGACCTCGGGATGTGGCGCTGCTCTGCCCCTTGTCGGGTGGGTCCCACAAGGCTGTTCACTTTGTAATAACTCACCATGGAGCTCCGCACTCGGGATCTGTACACTTTGCACTTTAAAAAATCACAGAAATCCGCTGTTCTCACTGCAAACGTGATCTGTGATTGTACGTGTCTTTGCAGACCTACTAACTTGGTTACAGGTTCCACGAGGACAAGCACCAAATCTGTTCACTGTGGGTTTAGTGCCTCATACAGTCCCTGAGACAAAACAAAACACAGGCCTGGTCGGGTCACTTTTTTATCTGACCTTTGGGGACTTCCCACTTCATGTAGAGCAGCAGCGGGAGTCCTCCCAGCAGCCCGAGTCCTGGCTGGTCGAAGAGTGCTCTTCGCGACAGCCACGCTCACCACCTCGCCGAACTGCTCACTTCGAAGCGGTCAGTGTCACAGTATGCCGACTTCACCTCCGGTGTTTAAAAAGCGGAAGCTCTGAAACCAGACCCAGTTCAAATTCGGAGGCCACCTCTTAGCTGTGCCACTTCTGACACGTTGCTCCTCTGCTCTGCCTCAGTCCCCTCCTCAGTAACGTTTGCACACGAGTGCTCACCTCCCGAGGCTCCATCGGTGCCAAGCCCACCGGTCCACACAGCAGCACAAGCACATGTCCAAGCACAAGAGCGGCTCCTGACCCAGAAGGGGACGTCGAGACCACAGGTCAGCCCTGTGAGGCCTCAGAGGATCTGGGACTGTGACCCAGTTGTGGTGGGGACCTGGCTGTCCCTACGCCCTGGGGTCCCGCCTGCACCTGTTCTTCTGCATTCTTGGAGGAGCTCCCTCACGTCGGGCGGGGTTGAACACCGACTTGATCCAGACCTTCTGTGTGACCTTCCGTGCGAATTTCTTGACATGCTCAGGTTGTTATAACAGGGTGTGAAATGTTGAATAAGTGGGACGCTGCTTTCCCTCAAAGGCTTCACTGCAGGTGTGTTCCGTGGGGGTTCGCAAGTGGACGATGTCAGTAAAAACCACTGAAAAGTTGTTCGGGCTTCTGGACAGCCCAGCGCTCAGAAAGGAGTGCTCCCCATCCACTCAGTGTCCCCCCGAACTCGGAGGAATCACGGGCATGGTTAGGCCCCGTCTGGCTACAGACAGTGTGCCCTGTGCCCACGTCCCGAGTACAACACGAATCAGCCGGTCCAGGTTGGAGCTTTTTATGAAAGAATCAAAAGAAAAAGCGGGCTCATTATTTAGTTCAGTCTTACCGATAGGCATGCTGAATCCTAGGCTGTGTGGCTTATGACGTGTTCCTTCCACGGACACTTGCCAAATGCCCCTGAGTGCCAGATTCAGAGGTTCCGGGCTAACGCCACCGTCCACCACCAGCGAGTTTGTGACAATGCAACTGGACAGGGAGAGAGAGGGCTGCTCATGACAGGGGATGGGGGTAGGGGACACCAATGGGAACGGCCGGACAGCTCGCTTAGATGGGATGGGCAGGCAGGATGCATATGAAGAGGCAAGTGGCAAAAATTAGACTCCATTGGACTAGACCAAACGGAAGGTCGTGGAGACTCCAGCCAGAGTGGAGGGTCTCAAACTGTCACCTTTGTCCTTCCCAGGCCCCAGGAGAAAGAAGGTCTGTGGACAGGGGGTGGTTGTGGCGCCTCCGGAGGAGGGCACTGGCGACACCTAGTGGACAGACTCCAGGGCCAGCGCTAAGTAGACATCCTGCCAGAGAACTGCTTCCACAGGACTCATTTACTGCCCAGGGTGTCAAAGGTTGTGAGGTTGAGAACCTGCCCCCAAGTCAGGGTGACCGCAGCGGAGCTACGGAGAAGGAGAGTGAAGACACGTTTTGGGGGTAAAACCGAGAGAGTGAGAACACAGACTGGAGGTGGGGAGAAAGTACGGGGAAGTTAAAAAGGAGAGCCCGGCTCTGCCGTTCAGTAGCTGCATGGAAGGAGGGGGCAGGCTGGCGCTGAGGGCACCTAGAAGAGGACCTGGGCAGGGACAACAAGGTGGCACAGAGTCAAGAGAGTGACACGTTGCGTCCAAAATAGTAAATAGAATTGGCTTTGTGAGTCTGAAGTTCAGAGACAAGTTCTCAGCCAAAGAGAAAATTGGGGGATCCCTGGCTGAAAGGTGTGTAACATCTCAGAAACAGACCACGTCACCTAGAAAGGAGAAAAGACAGATAAATCAGTAACCTGGAAAGGAGGGCTCTGATCCTCAATCAGGCCCCATGGTTAGGAGGTGCTAAAGCCACCTGGGCCTTGGCTGTGATACTTTGTCACATGTCACCCTGGGTGACAGAAGTAGACACAAGCATACTCACCACATTTTTGAGGGCACAGCTATACTATTTGGATTCCTTACTTTATTCTAAGATATTTTTCTTTTATCTAATTATCACCTAAAAATTAGGTAATTTTAAATGGATTAGTATCTAAGGGACACCCCCTGCCCCCACAGGAAGCCCAAGGGTGCCCGCACCTGCCCTGCGTGGTGATAAACCATCAAGTTCAGTGTGCGTGTGAGCCTGGGGAACAGGAGAAGATGGCACGCATTTAGCTGGACATGTTTATTCTCAGGAAGGCACCGTGAAAGATGTGACTCAGAAGTGGTGAGCATAGTCGTTCTGGGCAAAAAAATAACTCAATGCATATATATACGTGTGTGTGTATATTTTTATATGCACTATATATACACACACACACAAAATACAGTGCCTGTCAAAAGCAGGAAACAAATTAACAGCAGCTGCTGATCACTCGTGAGCAGCTCGGCGCTGCAAGCCTTTGTGCATGAGCAGCAGACTGAAGCATTTTAACAAGGAAACACATTTTAGTTTTCAGCTCTGCAGAACTTGACAGATGATACAGTAAAGAAAGTTAAGTGTGCCACGTATTCTTCACGGACCCTACTGCGGGAAATGACAAGACAATCGTGGGAAACTGCTGCCTCCTGGACCGCAGGTAATACGGACACAACGTAGCACATTTCCCTGAACAGCACTGGACTATTCCCCCACAATCAGTGGAACCAGCACTGCCGACCCCTCTCCCATGAGAGGGACTGTGTTAGTCTCTGCCATCGGAGGTAGAGCTAAGCTAGAAATGCATGTATAGATTCTTTTAACCAAACAGTGATTGCCAAGTGGACAGATGCAGGCTGGGTAACAAGGGCTTTGGAGAACTCTGCACTTTACATGGAAGGCCCTTCTAGGTGATAGGCTCGCATAGTCCTCCAGTGGCCTTACTGTGCTGCTCTTGCTCCCATTTTACAGATGAGAACGTCGAGTCTCACGGAGTTCATCAGTCAGCGTGGAGTAGGTTAATCCGCAGTAACAAACAGATCTCAAATCTTAATGGATCAAACATAAAACTGATCTGTCACTGGTGACAGAACTACTCAGAGCAGCTCCTCTCCAAAAGGTGAGGCAGGGGTCCAGGCTCCTTGCGCCCGGAATCTGTGCCCTTCAGGATCACTCTGGCAGGAGCAGGAGAGGAGAGTCCTGGTGGAGGACCCGGGGGCACGTGGAACCCCGTTCATCACTGCCTTCCTTTTCATCCAGAAATGGTGTGCACCACACCCACTCACATTTTGTTGGCTAAAAATCGTCGCATGAGTCCACCTAACCAAAAAGCTACAAGCTTCCATGTGCCTGGGAGGAAGAGGCCTGGACAGAGGTTTTCTCGGCTCTCCTCCCACAGCGCCTGGAACCAGGCACCCTGCCTCTGGAGTGAGCCCAGGCCTCCAGCAGGGCGGTCAGCACCTCTCGCAGGGTGGATGGTGCATTTCCCGCTGTTGATCTTAAGTGAAAAGTACCTGCCTGGTGGTCTGGGGCAGCATAGGTGTCGGTTGAGTGAATGAACAACTGCATCTTAGATTTATTTTATAACTGGTTCTTCTCCTAGACTCAGTATGTATGGACAGGCCTTTTAGATTGATTGACTCGGTTTTGGTCATTTTTGCAAAAATCTTACTTAGAAAAACAGAAATCTCTGAATGTCAATGCGGAACCAGCCGACAGTTTTGTGGAACATTCCGCACAAAGCTCAAAGGAAATTAAGCCAAAATGATCAAACGCTGATGATTTCCCCTGGGAAGTGTCCTTGTCCTTCTACAGAGAAATACTCTGGGAACCTACATTGCTGAAATAGCTTGTCTTCCCCTGTCGGAGCCTGACAGGGAAAGAAACCTGGGAGAGGAGCGAGGGCGCGCTGAGCTGCCCATTTCCCGGCCGGTCTGCACGTGTCCGCGGACGCGGTTTGCAGAAGGTCTGGGGTCCGAATGAACAGGCGCGATCTGATGCTGGAATCAGGGTTTCTCGGTCTCCTGCTCTTCATCCTCTCAGAGTTAAATCAGGAAACATGGGCGTCCAAGCAGGCCATTCTCCATCGTGTGACAGGGCGCGTGCTTAGTTGGCCGTGTCCACGACCCTCCCCAGGAGCGCAGGGACATCACCGAGGAGCCCCGCCCCTCGCCGCTCGGCCGAGTTTCCCCGCGCGCAGCGCGAACTTGAGGGGCGGGGGGCTGTGCGCGCGCGCGTGTGCGCGGGGGTGTCACCGCGGGGCTGGGCGGGCGGGACAGGGAGGGCCGGGCCAGCGGGGGAAGAAGACGGAGCGCCGCTGCGATCCCCGCTCACCTGCAGGCAGGCAGGAGCCCTGCACCCACCCAGTCCCCAGAGCCCCCCTCCTCCCCGCCCTCCTCTGTCGCTCGCCCTCCACCCACCGCCACTTCGCGTCGGATCGCAGAGAGAACGGGGAAGACAGCCCCGCACAGCGGCAGCAACTTTCCGCCTGGCTCCAGGCTCCGGGAGCGGAGAGCGGGGACCCGCGGTCGGGGCGCGGCGCGGCGATGGGCTAGCGCGGAGCCGGAGCCCCGGAGCCCGCTGCGTTCCACGCGTCCCCACGCGCGTGCTCTCGGTCTGTCCGCGGGCAGAGCGCAGGGCGCAGACGCCGAGAGTCCGCGGAGCATGAGGCGCGACCCGGCCCGGGCCGGCTGCGTGTGGAGCGCGTGAACTGAGCCGCTCAGAAGATGAGGCGCCGCGCGGTCCCCGGCCAGCCGGGTCTTCGGACGGGAGACACCGGCCGCGCGCTCTTCTGTGTCCTCTGCTGCGTCCTCCCGCAGGCCGCCCCGCAAGTGCTCAGGATCGGTGAGTGAGTGAGCCCGGGGACGCTCCGGGCCGCCGGCTCGGGGACAGCAACTGGGGAGGGATGGGGGTGAAGGCGATCAGCGCGCGTCTAGGGCTCAGGAAAGAGGCAGCCGCGTCCCCGCTTCCCCGCCGGGCACGGTTGGCGGGCTTTTCCATCTGTGCTCCAGCAGGGTCCCGGTCGCCCTGTGGGCTGCCCGCTAGAGCTGCGGGGTCGCGCGGCTGCAGCCTGGGGCGCGGAGATGCGCTCTTCCCGGCCGAGCATGGGGGGGATGTCGGGTGCTCCACATGCGCAGCCCTGGTCCACGGCCACCTGGGCTCTGGGTCTCGCTGGCATGCCAAGTCTAGAGTAGAATTAGGGGACCGCGAGGGACGGGGGGATTTCCCAGAACCTGTTAGCCGCCAGCCTCCAAGTTTTCGTCGCTGAGGTGGGTTCCTCTGCAGGGAGTCTACAAAGTCTGGGGGTCTCCCTACAGGGTGCAGGCAGCATGCGCCCTGCGCTGGGGGTCGAGAACTGGGGAGAGTGCTCAGTCGTCGCCATGAGCTCCCACCGGAGTCCCCGCTTGGCCCCTCAGTCTGCCCACCTGGCACTGAGCGGGATCCAGTCCTCAGTGGAGGTGGTGTGGGGAAAGAGTCTGGACTTCCACCTCAGCCGACATGAAAAGGGGCTGGAAGCTGCAGGTGGGGATCCTGGAACCCTGGATGAGGCAAAGGGGAGGGGCGGGTGCTGGTGTGGGCGCAGGGGCCGACATATAGGGGACAGACTGCCAGGGTCGGGTGTGCAGAGGCACTGGATGGCTTCTGGGAGGCTGGTGGGGCTGACAAGCTGTTCGCCTCCGTGACATCCTCCCGTCCAAGCAGAAGCCAGTGTCCCTTCCCTGGTTTCAGGTGCCCTCCTCCTCCTCCAAACCACTGTGCTCCGCAGAGATCATCAGAGAGCCACAGATGAGGGGTGACGCCAGGGGGTCTCTCAGCTGCTCCAGGCTCCCGAATCAGGCCGTGTGCAGCCCACACCCTTCCCAGGACCAGAGGGATGTGCCAGGGACCCTGCAGGGCACCCTCCCCTCCCCACTCACACCCCGAGCAGCTGAAATTCTCAGCAGCTTCACTGGGTCTGACCTGCGAGGAGCCGAGCTCTCTGCAGAGACCCAGCTCCCGGCTCTCCTCACGGAACGCGCCCATTCTGTACACAAAAAAATGGAAGTTCGCTACTTTGGCATGAGCTTTCTCTAGGCGTGAGACCTAGTTTTAAAGGAAAGGTCCTGAATGCTAACTTGACTCAAGACATGCTTTTCTAGGCCATGGGTAATGACAACGTGCACTTTTTAGATCGTTTAGACTGAATACGCAGAGTCCCACAGTTTTCCTTTTACAACAAAGAAACTCCACTCAACACTAAGGTAGCTTTCGCCAGACGCACTCCAGCCTCAGGGCCCTTTCTCGTGGCCGCGCAAATAACCTGTTCCAGTGCCCAGCGCTCACGGACTTGACTGGTGTCTTACTCACATCTCACACATTTTAAAGGGGACCATTCTAGTCGTAGGAGATGCGCCCGACAGCCCCACCTGCCTGCAAATGAACCTAAGGGAGCGCCCCCACCCAGGTCTGAAGGGATTCCAGGAGGTGGGGGAGACCGTGTTTTAAGGTACGTCTGTTGACACATCTGAGTCTCTGTGCGGGCTCCAAGCAATGGCACTCATCCGTTCAGAAACAGTTTCCAAAGTGACAACAACCCGACACGATTCATTGGCCTGAGAATGTATGCCGCACAATAATGAGATTTCCTGTTTCCAAATGAGAGCCAGAGGCAGACAGTGAACCCACAGGGCCTGGAGTGCTCTGTGAGCAGGGTGGGCGTCTCACCCCTCGGTGGCGCCGGCACCACATCCCAGCTCGTGCCAAGCACCTGCTCACCTGTGAACGGGCGTTTCGGCTCCGTGGGGAGCAGCTTGGGCTCCAGCAGTTTCTTCGGTCTGTTCAGTCCGACACCGAACACAAGGGGTTAAGTGAGTGGGGGAACCAATCAACTGTGTGTGTGAGAGAGACTATGAGTGTGTAAGTGTGTGAAAGTGAGTGTGGGGGGGAATGTGACTGTGACCATGCATGAGTGTGTGTAGGGAAGGAAAGAGAATTAAAATGCATCTTAATCACTTCTCATCTCTCTCCAACAAACTACCAGCCATCCGACTACCCGACAGAAAGGGCCCTTGATTATTAATCAGAACGGTCGTCAGAGACTGAGAAGCACCTTGCCGGGGCGGGGGCGGGTGCGGGCGCTGGGCGCAGGGCTCACGCAGGAAAGGCACTTGAATGCTTGATGGATTCATTACTTGTCTGTTCTTCTTGCCGGAGTGTCTGCTTACACTCCGGCTGCCGAGGGAAGTGAATGGAAGCTATCACGTTAAGGTGAAGTGCATGCACCCCGAACATTGGGGAGGTCACTGTGCACGCTGCCCACCCCCCTTTTCCCGCACAGACGCAATGCGGTGGAAGTTCATGGTCGTGTGGTTTAGGGGTGCAAAGAAGGCCCTGTAGGTTGGAGGTGCACTGGCGTGACGCTTTCAGAGGGTCCCCAGCAGCCTGTGTGGAAGAGGTATGGCCCCTCCTGGGGCTTCTCTACGGGATGACTTTCCTGCCTCTCCCCGTCCCCCCGTGCATGTGACCAACCAGTGAATGTCACACACACACCTGAGTTTTATGGCCACAGACACTCCTCACGTGGCCATACATCTTCACCCGACAGAGCGGGGTCTCACTGGCCTCAGCAAACGGTGGCCCGCTGTCATCAGTGGGGGACAGGAAGTCCCACGTGAGTGTGCAGTTCCTGGGACCGATACACCATATTTCTAACACCAGTAACAACAGGCAGGTCCTACTGACACGGGGCACGTCACCCAGCATCTCAGCACACGGCCCTGGAGGTGAGGGCGCCGTCTGCCGAGCAAGTGGCGGGGGCCAGGCTCTGGGACACGACTGTTGCCAGAAACCGTGGGTGTGGTCCTGCCTTCTCAGGCCTCCTGGCTCTGAGTCCGGGAAGCCGGGCCTGTGCATCTGAAAATGGGCCTGACATGGCTGCACCCTGAGGCGTCCTAGGCGAGGGCTCGCGAGACAGAACATGGAGCGGCCTTGTGCGCTACGGGAAGGCCCTGGTGGCGTCCTGCAGTTTCCCCCCGAACGACGGGGGCCTGAACTGCACGGGCCACCGACTCGGGGTTTTTTCAGCGAACTCACCCGGTTTTGATCGGCAGTGGGGACTCCGTGGATTCGGCCAGCTGGCCGAGGGCACCGACGTATGCTGTCTCACGTGGGGACTGGGCCTGCTGGGCTGTGGTGTCTGCGGGGTTTCCCGGATGCCATCCACTGCGGGTATGAAGGGACAACTAAGTTTTGGGGGAGTCACAGCTATT
Organism: Macrotus californicus; assembly: GCA_007922815.1. NCBI lineage: Eukaryota > Metazoa > Chordata > Mammalia > Chiroptera > Phyllostomidae > Macrotus > Macrotus californicus. The sequence goes on from VMDR010000136.1 coordinate 314,195, forward strand.
CAGATTTTCAGGGGCACAGTGGCCGCCGCCCATAAACCCACGTTGTTTGAGAGTCACCTGCAATTGTTGTTACTTTTTAGAAGTTACCAACACTTTCTGTCTGATCGGGGACCCACCCAGCGGTTGAAGCGGTGTCTTTTCATCAGGCGCCCAAGGTTTCTGGGCCTGGACCTCCCTATCTGTGAACCAGCAGCCACGGTGGCTGCTTCCACTAGTCACAGGGGAGGGTCGGCAAGCTAGCTCCTGCGTTTGCAAGGACACCACTGGACAAATCCAGCACACTGCTATTATGTGAATGCGCACAGCATGTTAGAGAAAGTGTGGAAATTTGGGTCGACCGTGCGGAAAGTGAAGTGACAATATAATTATCCAAATGCTTCCATTTCCTTAAGAGAGGCCCAAGTGCCTTTCTCCTCGGTGATTAAGGGGCTGGGGCATCATTTGCGAGTGTTTAACCCTAAGGACCCCAAAGCTCCACGTGATGTCCACGAGCCATGCGTTTCTGTTTCCCCTCGAGCTCACAGCACCACCTTAACCACCGGATTCTTTCGTCATGTCAGTTCTTCGCTCAACAAACACCTGTCGCGTGCGGACTCGCCTGCCGGGAGCCAGGCCCACTGCGGAGTGAAGGACGTGGTGTGGTTTAGAGGATGGCAGCCCACCTGCCCCTGGCAGTGGATTTGGGTGATTTACAACACCCGTTACGATGGAAATTCTTCACCAGGCCTTCCGTGCAGACGGGGTTTTTTTTGCTCCAAGTATTACTCTTGGAGAATTTTCAGGTCATCTCCTGCTGTTGACTTCTTGCATCCCTGGCACCGTCGAAGACAACAGGTCGCAGCCCCCTAAGGCATGCAGGACAGGCAGGATGGGTCTGGGAACACTGGGCAGAGACTCCCACCAAAGCCTAGAAAGATCCCTCCAACCTGAGGCACCGTCACCTCGGGAGAGCGACAGAGTGTGCTAGTTGGACCCCCACTGGCAAACCGGGGAGGGGAGCTTGGCAGCTTCACGGGGGGAGTGTTAGGCCCACGGTACCAATGGTTCCCCAAGTGGCAGATTCCTTGCCTTATTCTTTTATCTGCATAATTCACCTTTTCCTAGACAATTATTTCACACTGTGTCAGCCTGAGCTGTTCCGACGTTTCCTGCCTGGTGAGTGGCCCGCACTGTCCACTGGGAAGACGGTGACCTGGTGGCTTTGCCTAAGCAGGTGCTTGGTCACCAGTGCAGGAGGCTGAGGCCAGCTGCTCTCCATCTCCTCGCCCAGAACGGCGCTGTGCCATGTGCCGGGCTGTGTGTGCTCTGACCTAACTGCACCGAAGCTGAGCCAGGTGTGAGAGAAAGGAACGGCTGCCGTTCACTGTGCAGGGAAACTGCCTCCCGTGCAGGGAGAGGGTATGCGCCCGAGCACACCTCAGGCAGTGAGCAGGGAGTGCAGTCGGCGTTGCCGATGCTGGGCCGCCAGAGTCTCTCACGGGGTCAGGGAGAGCCCTCCATTCGGAGGAAGCCCGCTCTCATCAGCTAGCACGTTCACTAGGAATGGCTGTGAGGGGCCCTCAGGGACATGGCGGCCATGGAGGCGAGTGTCCGCAGCCTGTGAGTCCCCTTTCGCTGGCTCAGTGCTGAGCTACTCCCACCGTGCAGAAAGCAGTCTCTCCGCGTACGAGTTTTCTGAAGTTATTTCGACCAGGACAAAGCGTGGCGGACAGTGGCAGGTGGAGGGACTAAGTGTCCGCCTTTTCCTGAGGGACTGACCGTGGGAGGGGGAGGGAGAGGAGAGAGGTTGGCCACAGAGAAGCAATGCAGAGCTGGGACACGGCATCGAGTGCGGTGGGCGGGCGTGCAGTGGAGCTGAGGGAGGGACCTCCCTCTCCTCTCTGGTTGCGACCCGGGGAGGAGCTTTGTGCTGACCGTGGTTTAGTTTTCTGGACAAGCAAGTGTGGGCACTGCTCTCCCCCAGAGACCAGGAGGCAGGTCTGCCTCTCACAGGCCCTTTGTCATTCTGCAGAAATCACCCAGCGTCTCCCCAGTTTCAGTGACCGGAGGGCTGTTACTTGAATCACAACTGTGGGCATCCCACTGCACTCATGCCCCCCCCACCCCACTGGAGGGAACTGGCCAATAACACAGAACTTTCACAGCCCCACGACGACCCGTCTTAGCCCCCCCTCAGAATGTGCCCGCCGCCACCAGAACACTTGCATTGAAAACTTTAAGAGTTGATTTAAATGTTTAGATATTTTAATGTTGTCTACCTAGGCAGAAATATTTTTTAAAACCCACAACTTGTTGTGAAAGTACATTATTTTTATTGGCTTAAAACGGGATATAGGGCCATTTTCCCTGATTATTTTCCCCACTGGACTTACATTTTAACATTGCTTTTAGGGGGGAAACTATTAGATTTACAATGCATTTTTCAGGAATATAATTTGTAGTAAGTTAACAGTCTATCTATATTTAAAAGTTAAGCCTACATATTTATTTGTAAGTGCATATCTGACTTTAGTGGCAGGTACTCATAGGGAAATGGAGAAGGATTCGGACTAAAAGGGCTGTGTACCAGCTGCCTAACCTCACACACTGCTTGTCCTGACTCACTGGGGTTAAGTTCTCATCCTGGACCGCAGAGAAACGCCGTTTTATTGCACAAACACCGTGACATTAGTAACAATACGTCAATCGGAAAAGTGGTTTATTCTGGAGGGAAAACCAAAACGGTAAAGGGATAAGCATATTTGATTTTGTATTGACGTTATTTGTGAACTGCTAGAAAAATTTAAAAGTTTTAGAATAACTTTTCCAAGTCACGTGGACGATATTTCACTCTCTTTCTGTTCTTACTGGAGGTTGAAGGTTTTTGTAAGCACGTGATTTTGTGCGATGCTGTGAACGCACTCGCCGCACATGGTGATGAGTGTCACAGAGGGGCTGAGCAGGCAGCCCCGCTGCCCACAAGCACTCACAGAGACCTGAGAACTGGTGCCCACACTCCCCACTCTCTACATGCTGTGACGCACTCCTTGGCGCACTGGGTGACTACAGACACTGGAATATTCGCCCGTCATACATCTTTGACGGATGACTGGTTTACCGCCATCCTGCCGGGGGCGGGGGGGGTGGGGAAGGGGGGAAGCAAAACGAAATACAACAGCACGCAGAAGCCTGCCAACACGCTGTAAATTTCTACTGGACAGTCTTTCGAAAGGAGCGCAAACGTGCTGATTTTTACACCAGAGTCGTATATGTCTGTATTTACTTAATAGAAATTCAGTGACTGTTATTATTGTTATCCGTTATCAATCTGAAGACCAGCAGTTCATTACCAACTACTATTTTCCTTAAAAAAGAAATATTAAAATTCATTATTTATTGCACTGAGCAAGTTCAACATTTCAGACCACACTAAAGCAAAACACCTGTTTTATTTGATGGATTTGAGCTCAGCCCCTGAATGGGTCACTACACATATCTACCCCCGAGATGCCGGCTGAAGGGGCCCAGAGATGAGGTCCCAGCGTGATGCTCACACGCCGGGCACCAGGCATCCTCAGCGAGGCAGACAGTTTGAGGACTCGAGAAGGCAGTCTGAAACAGGACCCCGGAGCATCTTCTGGTGCCGGAAAAGTAAGGAGGTGCTCAAAAACCTCACCGACGGGCACATGTGGAAGAGATTCAGGCACCCGGGGTCCCCACGGGCAAAGCCGGGATCATTCGAGCAATAACATTGCTGAAGGTACATTATAAACCAAAGCACCACCCACGAATCCAAGCAGATGTACAGATCAGGACGTAATTAAGTACAAAAAAGGAGGAGGGAGAGGCAAAGGCAGGTGAGGGAGAGGCAAAGGCAGGTGAGGGAGAGGCAAAGACAGGTGAGGGGCAGGCCCCACCAGGGAAACTCCTGCTGGTGCCGTTGCCCTCCTTGGCTAGGATGGGTGCCAGTGGCACCCCACTCACTCAGTTGTCCTTCCCAAGACCCAGAGTCCCACTCTAATGGCAGGAAAACGCCAAGTCCAGACGGACTGGCTCTCTGCAGTATGCGGCAGGGCTCTCCCACACCGCGAAGGTCACAGAAACGAGGAAGTCCGAGGGTCCGTCACAGGCACGGGGGGCCAAGCAGCCACAATGAACACGTGTGACGCGTGCTGAATGGCGTCTTGCAACAGAAAAGGGACTTTGAACAAAGGTGGCTGTTTCTTAATAGTAGTGTATAAATATTGGTCTATTAATTTTAACAAATGCCCGTAACAGGGAAGTTAGATGCAGAGTATCTGAGAGCTCTCGGTTCTGCCTTCCCTCCTTTTACATAAATCCAACACCTGTCTGAAAAATGACTAAACGAAGTCTATTGAAGAAAACTCACCCCACATCGACGTTTCTTCTGCGGTTACGGTTCCCCCCCGACTCGGCAGTACACACAGATTTGTGACCGATTCTATCACGAGAAAAGGAAAAGCTGTTCTCAACCCCACGCGATAGGCCGCGTGAAGGGCTTCCTAAGAGCATCATTAAAATAAAGACAACGGCACATAAGTCAGAAAAACCATCACAGAGATAAACTTTGTATAAAACTTGCTGTTGTTGATAAAAGGTGAGAGTCGTATGTCTCCTTGAGACTTCTGTAACAAGTTTGCAGGAAACGAGGTGGCAGGGGACTCGGTCGTTAGCACAGAGGGTTTCAACCCTTACAAGCTTTCTGCACTTCCTTAAAAACAACCTGACTCTGAGTGCTGATTCAGGAGTTGTGGCACACCTGGCAGAGCCTGGAAGGTCTGTTGTGTTTGCATGAACACCCGGCGCTCACAGTAAACGATGTGCGTGAGTTCCTTTTCTGAGCAAAGTTGTCTAAATACGTCTTTAAAAAGTCAACAGTGAATTCCCAGAGCCAAAAAGGACTTTGTCATTCAAATGGGGAAGGGATAGTAAAAACCAGTCGGTTATTTTTTTTAGTTGTAAAGACTCAGTTACAACTTTTAAGGGTTGTCTTTCCTATTTTTTTAAATGCTAAGTTTCCAAAATGCTGAATTATGTACTTCGGCCACGCATGAACAGAAGCTTCCTTCCGATGACCCGCCTGTGTTTGCGCCGTGTGAGGCAGGGCTGTGCTTCCCGTGCTAATGAGGGGGGCGTCCGACAAAGCCCTGTCACAGTCCAGGGGCCGTACTCGCCTTTTGGATCCTGGCCAACTCGTGCCTCTTTTGCCCCCGGGATGTATTCGAGCCCTAAGGCTGTTTCTACAGGTGGCCATTGAATTGGCAGGAGCTGTAAAAACCAACTGTGCGGCATCTCCACGTTGGGGGGGGGGGCACGAATGCTTAGGAAAAAATAGTACAGACTCAAGAGAGAAAGGCCTCTTCGTATGATCCTTATGATGAGATTATGTGTTAAAATAGAAAATAATAAAAAATAGCATAGATTGTGCACACTTTAGACGGGGAGTGTGTGCAGACATCCTGGCTTATGGGCAAGAGCTTCCCCTAAGATCGAAGGAACTTGGAAACAGAAGCCCATTTGTTCAGCTCAAGTGGTGGATCACGGGTGAAATTTGTCATTCGTGTTGATTCCTAGCAATGTTCTTTGCCCAGCTGAAAAGCAATTGGTTACAGTAGCCATTCTGTAGTTTCTGGACTGTTGTAGCCACCATTTCCCTGCAGCCAGGCAAGGGAAAGTGAACTGAAGGAAGAATGCTTCCAGCTCTGGTGGTCTGCGGCCCCGGCCGCGTCCCGCACCTGCTAGAAAACCCACATCCCCATCTGGGTACTTCTGGTCAAAGGCGGACCACAAACCTCGGAAGGCAGGTGGAGCCCTCCTGTGAAATTGTGCACCCTGCACGAGACGCCTTCCTGAACAGAAGCCTGCCTCACTTCCGCGTGGAGCAAACTCTTGGAAGCAAGGCCAGTGTTTTGCTCTGAAAATCCTTCTGCGTTTATCACATTAAATGCACAAATGGGTGATACACGTTTGTCTACAGCAAGCCTGCGGCGATCGACAAGTATTGATCAGAGCAATCAAAAGCACAATATAAGGAAAAGGAAAAGGAAAAAAATAAAGCTCTTTGGGACATCACATTTCAGTAACGTGTCTTTCGGGTGAATTCTAAGGCAAGCCGGAACCCTCCACACACTGACCCTCCGCCCTCCTCTCAAACCTGAGAGGCTCCTCACGCGTTTCCGCTCGCCATGGGAATAATTTTGAAGACGACGCATCAGCTGTTCTGAGGAATATTCTTCTGTTCAGGTGTAGTGAGCCCTCCGAGTCTACACTCCCAATCGGCAGTGGTTGACGGCACACATTCTGATGTCCCGCTGCCTGGCTGTGCCAGTGCCTAGCCCTGTGAACTTGGCCGGTCGCTCCCTCTGTGGTTGAGCTTCTTCTCACGCACTGAGCAGTGGCAGTGGTCCCCGTCACCGCCACACAGGGTTACGGGAAGGCTTCAGCGAGTCGGATTCTACGAAGCACTTGGAACAGCACTTGACACAGAGTCCTCTCTGTGTTCATTACCGGTGATACTCAAAAGGATGTCGAAGCCATCCAAACCTGGGATGGGAGGTGTCTAGGGTTCTGCCAATGTGAACTTCTGGCAAAGTCTTCCAACCAACAGAACTGCTCTTATAAAAAGAAAACTACCTGGCTTCTTTATTCACGCTTTTCCAGTAGGCAGGAGAAAGGCAGTGTCCCACATGAAACTGTAGTCACTCACTGTCAGGACAAATAGGGCTGCAAAAATTACTACACCCAGTGAAAAACTCCACCTGAAAATGGGTGCAAGATATAACTCGGCCTGTCTCGTAACGTTGCAAAGAGCCTACCACATGCCCCGTTTGTACATCCAGGAAGAAAGGGCTACTTCCCAGTGAGCTGAGCATTTTGCAGCACCAAGTCCTTATTCACTGTGCAGACAGGGGCTCCCTCCAATCCCAACCCAACAAGCCCCATCACACGGAGCCGCCGTCCAGGACAGGTCTACCAGCACTTTGTGTGACGAGGCCGGTGTCAGCCACCCCCCCTCAGCTGAGGGACACTTGCACGCTGGTAATTTCTGCCCTTTGCAGACACCCGGACATGATGGAAGTCAATTTAGGATTGTTCCCACTCAGGGAGACTGATTTTTGTCGACGTAAGAGGAAGCAAGGCTAGGCAGAAAGGGGGCCCACGTGTTTAGGCAAATCTGGTGGGAAAACCCAAGTTCGCTCCATGTCGTGAAAGTTTATTGAAATTCTGAAGAATCCCACTCTTGAGCTTTTTAAGCAGTGGGTTTAATGTGTCACCTTTATTGAAAAGGTGTTTCTGTGGGGTGATTTTGGATAGGTGTTCGGCCCCTACTTTAATTATTACTTCCTCCACAGCCTGGAAATTAAATGTGGGGTTGGGATGGTTCATCCCTGCATCTTTTGAGGAATAAAATTACGACAGGAGGTCTGTGGTCCACAATGATTTCAACAAAGGTATTTTAAAGATGGCCCCACGTCGCTATCCCCATCACTCGGGGCTCCGCCCTTGTCTGAGCCCCCTGCACAGAATAAATGGACACCCTGTGACGTCGGCAGCCCTCTGCCAACTGCCCAGGATTTTTACGCTTACAGAACTAGACCACCGAAAAGTTAACTAAGTCACTGTCAGTTTATTTTTTTCTAACTATTATTGCTCCGGTTGGATTTCAACAAACTGAATGAAAGCTATTTTAACTTGAATGTGTTGGCTTTGGTAACTACAAAAGCATGTAAGTACAAAGCATAGTTTCCCCTTTCTCACAGGCCTATTTTAGCCACATAATCATATATTAATGACTATTGATCTGTCAGAAAATCTACTTCTGTTTCTGTTGCAATAACCATTATAATGTCTGACAGAACAGTCAATAATTTAATTAAATATTTTATAAAGTAATAAAGAAAAAGTGAGATGACACATCCAATAAAATTATTTGTTAACATCTTAAAGTCTTTAAATATCTTTGCAACACTGAAAGATCACTACCAAATATTATATTTGCCATTTTAAGAAAGTTTGATTAAAAAAATCAGTAGCTTAGTACGTTACAGTAGAATCAAATTTTGTTAAAGTTGGACTGTTTGTTAAAAAACACTGCTCTGCAAGTGGGTACACAACGTGAAGCAAATTCAGACAAGGATTTTTTTATGAAATTTAATTTTATTTTAAAAATTAAGCATTTTTAAAGTATTTTCATAAAGATTTTCTGTACTTAAAATTGAAAGCTTGTGTAATTTGTACATCTGCGGGGGAAAAGTCATCTACCAATGGTATTTTTCAGAGGAAAATCTTTTTTTTAAGACTTTATTTATTTAGTTATTTTTAGAGAGAGGGGGAGGGAGGGAGAAAAACATCAGTGTGTGGGTGCCTCTTCCACGGCGCCTACTGGGGACCTGGCCTGCAACCCAGGCGTGTGCCCTGACTGGGAATCGAACCGGCGACCCTTTGGTTCGCAGGCCGATTCTCAGCCCACTGAGCCACACCAGCTGGGGCTCAGAGGAAGATCCTGAAAAGCTTTCACCACGTGGGTGAGTAATTTGCGAGCAGAGGCTATACCTGCACATGGAACAAAGAGTCATCAGGGAGGCCGCAGTCACCGCTCAGGGGCCCAGAGTGACCGGGCAGTGGAGACATTGGATTGTAATTGTTCGTCTTTATTAAATGGGTGGGTGACTGACACTAGCCACTTGGTTACTTGACACACCCTAGAAATACGTACATTTTGAATGACAAATCATCACACGGCAGGAACAGCAAAACATACAGTGGCCTGACAGGCGGCTCCACTCAGGTGGGAGGTGACAGGGCCACACAGAGTCACTGGGAGGCTGACTTTGAAGAACGTGCTTTGGTGACTCGCCTGCCGCACATGGAAGGAAGAGGTAGACAGTTTGGGCTCCTTCCTGAACGGTGCAGGTTGGGCGAGCCTGGGAAGGACCCCCAGGGAATGCGCCGGGCGTCCTCGGCCACCAGACACAGGACGAGATGAAGGAAACCGTGAGGTGGGGGGTGGAGGCGGGAAGAGCAAGAGGTCCAGACAGAAACAGAAGATGGGAGAAAGGCAGGTCAGTATCTAGGAAATGTAGTTATTTGAGAATTAGGGAAATAGTGACTCATTATTTTGATTATGTTTTTATTTTAATCAAATTATAAATGAATAAAACCTGCATAAATTCATGAAACAGAAACTGTTTTGTTCCGTCTTCTTTTGGGAGTGTCCATAGACACTCGATTAACGAATGGTAATGCTTTGTAAATGGATGTGACCCCTTAGAACAGCGTCTGCTGTGTTGAGTGTCCAGGACGTCGACTTACTGTATTAAATAGGCCAAAGGGACCATGGCTGGGACTTGGTGGATTTATAGGAGAAGATTCGACATCACAGAAAGGTATTTTCTCAGGTGGCCAGAAGTCAGTCTTCACCAAAACAATAATAAAACCTAAACATAATTGTGCATCTACTTAGTTACATTTTGCTGGTTTTCAACAGAGCGGACCGGCACAGTTTCTAACACTGAAGTAAGAACGTAGAAACTACCACCATTCTACATTCAACTGCTGCTCCCTTCTGAAGCTGCCTTTGTGAGTCAGCAGCAGGCCTGGGTGCTGAGGAGCCTTTGGCCCGCCGTGCTGGCCACGGGGTGGGTCCCCTCGGCTGCCAGGCTGTAGGGTGAGCGCTCATTCTCATGATACGCAATCCACCTGATTGCTTACTTCTGTACTTAGTGACCTCTAAAAAGTTATAACTCTCTGATTTAAAATGCATTAGCTTAGCCCTGGCTGGTGTAGCTCAGTGGACTGAGTGTGGGATGCGAACCAAAAGGTCGCCGGTTCGATTCCCAGTCAGGGCACAGGCCTGGGTTGCAGGCCAGGTCCCCAGTAGGGGGCGCACAAGAAGCAACCACACATGGATGTTTCTCTCCCTCTTTCTCCCTCCCTTCCTCTCTCTCTAAAAATAAATACATAAAATCTTTAAAAAAATGCATTAGCTTAATTTAAATTCTCCACTTATTCTAATTTTAATGTGATTTAAATACACACATATATTCAGAGCCACTGAAAGTGGTTACAAAATGCACTGAAAGAGAGCCCTGGAGTGTGCCTTGCAGCGCGTCGGATACGTCCCAGAGTACGGTCAGCATCTGGTCGCCGTGGAATGAGCTGAGTGCTGCTGTGTGACCAGGAAGACAGCTTCTGTCCTAAACTCCAGATACTTCGCCCGCTACTGTCCTGGGTGGTACACACTTGAGTTTTAAAGATTCACGCAATTAACCAAAAAAATACCAAACAGCAGGTAAGAGCCATGAAACTTACAGAACTCTGAATTCATTCCTTCATTGCATCATCGATGTGAGTTACACGAACCATTTTTGTATGAAAATAGTTGAAAATCTCAGAAAGCACCAAATGTCAATGATGCAAACTCACAGCAAGTAGGCTGTTAGAACATATACGCTGTGTGCTTTGCAGAAGTTCAAGATGACATTTACTGCTTTTGCTTTGGTCTTATTTTGTTTTGTTTTCAGTGCTAATTCTTCTCTAAAGGAGAAGCCAAGGCTTTTCAAATCTGTGGTGAGAACTTATCAGGAGTGCGCCGGACCCTCTTTTTCGCTCAGTGCTAAAGGCAGTGAGCACCGTGGAGGGGCTGGGCTGCAGCCGGGCTCTCCCTCCCTGTGGACAGCCCGTCCAAGGAAACCCTCAGCAGACACTGTGGTCACTCGGGTGGGCCACCTGGGAGGCAGGCGGAACGTGCCCTCGGTCACTCACAATGTGAGTGCTGACATCACAGACAGACCAATTAGTGGAGGATAATTTCCTCTGAACATCACCCTAGCCCTCTTGTCCTTCTGTTCTCCCTCTTAACTCTTCCTTTTTCTCCGTCACCTGTGGCCATTGTCAGCCCTCCTCAGTCTGTAACCTAGAGCCTGTGCGACGGGACACACGATTTAAAACCAAAGTGAAATACAGGTAAATAAGGAACTGAATGTAATCTTGTCAACACAAAAACGGTAATGCTAACCTGCCTTAAAAACAAGCAAATACTGTTCACAATGGAGAACAAAACAACTTACGAAACATGACGTAATTGAAACACTAACTTGCACTGAATGTACCTTTAAAATAATGTGTGAAGTTGTTTCTTAACGTTTCTTCAGACTCGCGCACGTCTCAGTGTGAAATACACAGATTTCCCGGCCACTGCTCGTCTCCGCCTGAGGCCCTGCTTCATCAGAACGGGCTGACGTGTGCAGTCGGCTCCGCGGCAGGCACAGAGCCTGGAACGTAAATGCAGCATTAGCGGGATCCGTGAACCTCCTCATGTCTTTCCTCTGATAAACCCATTGTTGACGAAAAATAATCTGCTTTATTTCCTGTAGAGTCTATTTTTCAGTTGACATTCCTATAGATTGCTTTATTTCTTAGAGAATTTGGTACTTTAAAGATCCCAGACAAATGCATAACCATCCACGCCACCACACCAGAAGTGACGCATTTCTCAGGAGCCGGTTTTGAAAGGCCCGGGGCTGCCTGGCCACCTGGCCCATTCCGACCCTGGGATGCATGGTCCTCCTCATCCTCCGTGAGTCTGGGAGGGGATGGTGTGAGTCGACTTAAATTGCTCTTTGTCCCCATGAATGGGACTGCCCGCATGTGAAAGCAGATGATTTCAGGTTTGAATTCCCAAGTGCTTTGTCCCGATTAAGTAAGGGGAGAGCGACAATCTCCCCTGCTCAGGAGGCCAACAACAGACCGTGTCCCACTCTGCCGGCCCGCTGGTGCTGGTCCAGGGTCAGGATGAGCTGGTTTGAAGCAGGGCACCTGCCCCTGCCTCTGACTGGCAGTTTGTCCCAGGTCCCGGGCCACAGCACAGCTGGGCTGGGCGGTCTAGGGGACACACGGACCCGTCTGGCCTTGGACTTGGTGCGCAGACCTGAGCCACCCCCGACTGTGTACTGGACGGTGTTATGCTGGGATTAGGAAGGAGACGCTTTTCTCCCATTCTGTGCGGTGTTCATTCCCCCATGGTCTGCTCGATATAGTCCCAACGCCAATTAAAAAAAAAGCTTGGATTCTTACTTGATTCATTCATATATATATTTTTTCTTTTCCTTTTCCCAAAATGAGTGTCCACGATGCCAGGGGCCATCTTCAGTAGGGAAGGTGTCCCATCTACCCTTGCGTCCCCAGCACCTAGCAGAGTGCCCCGCACAGGGCAGTGCAGGAACACTTGCTAAGTCTGTGGACGCATGTGTCCCTGTGCTGAGACGTGACTCAGGCATGTGACTGGACGTAAGGCAGGCAGCTCTTCCTCACAGGCCGACATCTGCCAGCCTCAGCCCGTCTAAGCAAGCCTGTCAATGTCATTTCCTATACTTCAGATGGGGTACATCTCACGTCCCTAAAGAGTCCCCCTCATTGTGCCTGAATGTGATGCATGTATAATCAGCCTCCCCAGGTTGTCCCCCAGATTTTGTCCTAAGAAATTAAAAACTGTCTGGGCCAGGCCACGCCTGCTCAGGGGATTGCATGTAAATGTGAGCTCAGCAACAGTAACTGCACAGAATGTGAGCTGCCCCTTCACTCACAGACATGGTACCCCCCGAAGCGGCGCTGCCCACGGCCGCGTGCCAGGACGACCGCAGGAATGAAAGGATGCACGGAGAGCTGGGCGGGAAAAGGAGACGAGCCCCGTGAGGCCGGCCACATAGGAAGCCGCAGGAAGGGCCAGCTAGGAGGAGCTGTCAGACCTGAGGGCCCCAGGAAACCCTGCGCTCCAGGTCTGCAGTCTCAACCAGAGCCAAACATAGCGCAGAGCCATGATCCCCCCACACCTCATCAAACTTAGGCATCACTGGTTGGTCCCCCAGAGCCCTTTCGGGACATTCCGAGCACTGGGACACTGATCCCGCTGACTCAGCATTTAACTCCCATCGAAAGGTGATGAAGATTCTACAGAGGAGGAGCCCGGGCACAGCACGCTAGTGAAGGGTGTGAAAACCATTCGCTGAATGAGCACCTCGGTGCCTATGAAAACGACCCTCACCACAGCCACCTGTCATGTGAACTAAGCCCCGGGAATCTACCCAAGTGTCCCCTCAGCATGGTCTCCTGACACGCAGTCGCACATGCACTTTTCTCTCATGAGCACCCACCCCACAGAGTCACTGTCCCAGTCAGCTTGGGCTGTGCCACAGGCGGGGCCTGAGCAACCGCCACTGCTCTCTCCTGGTTTTGGAGGCAGGAAGTCCAAGGTGAAGGCGCCGGCGTCCTGGCAGGTAGCCCACTGCCCTCTCACTGGGGGCTGACAGCCTCTTCTGGGTGTGCCCTGCAGAGAATGTGCTCTGCCTCCTCCTTCTGATGAGGCGCCCCTCTCACCCTAACCTAACACTTAGTGATCCTAAAGAGCCCACCCCCCTCCCCCAATACCACCCCCTGGGGGTGAAGGCCTCCGCGTGTGAATGCGGAGAGACGCACTCAGCCCTCGAATCTCATGGAAAAGACACTGTGTAAAAGCACAAATGATCCCTTTCCATGAAGAAGCCAGGTCACTCCCGAAAGCTCACACGGTCTGATAACCCGGCAGGTGCCCTGCTCTCTCATGAGTAAAGCAAACCTGCTAATTTCCAAAGCAAGGCAGGCCCTTCCCCAGGCGGAGCCTTCTGCGTGGGTTCCAGGTGACCGGGTCATCCTCTGTCCTCCCAGACCAAGCTCACCGTTGGGACCTGAGCTCCATGGGGCTGGCTAACCCTTGCCCTTCACATTGGCTGCACCACAAATATCCCGACCTGCCACACTGCCCCTCCGGCTTTCCTGGTCTGTTCCCACACCCACAGTGCCAGGACCAGGAGCTGGGACATCTTCAGTTCCCAGACTGGGTCCACGATGTCACAGCCTTCATGTACGCTGACCAGATGAACCACTTCACCACACGCCAAGCATCATGGACAGACACGTGTGTCCTGCTGCCGGCTGCCGGTGCGTGGGAACCGCCAGAGAAATAGTGAGGCCCTTGGGAAAGAAGCAAGAAAACGTCCTACCAGGACACTTACTGCCTTCACCCGAGAACGGGCTATGGGAGCGCCTGGGGGTGGCTGAACGAGGAAGAACACAAGGCCAAAACCCGGAAGGCACGACTGTGACCCTGCGTGCCATGTAGGGCAAGCTGCTCACCCCTCTGTGCACACCTCCCCATCTGTAAAATACTGGGTGGGGAAACGTAGGTTGACAGCTGTACGTTGGGAAGATGTAGTGACCCAATAGTCAACAAGCAGTAACACAAGACGAGGCCCTCTGCCCCGGGCACTGCCTGTGGCAACCCCCTCCGCCCTCTTCCCAACTGCCACATCTGCCCCAGCTCCTGCAGCTCTGTCAGCCCTGTGACAGCTCTGCTCCGACATGTGTGCCAGCGACTGCGCTCAGCCTTCCCGTGTGTGCCTGGCCCGATCCTAGGGCTCGGTGACGCTTCAGAACGGACAGCGCAGGTGGGCTGCCTGCTCGCGTTCCACAGCTGAGGTGCCCGAAGGGCAGAAACCCCACGTCCACAGGCCATGGCCCCGTTCCTGAGCCCGGATTCTCACAGAGTGACATATGAACTCACTCCAAGTCCTGGTCTGAAGCTCCCGGGGGCAACCTGGGCTTGAATTATTTCCGCCACTTTTAAACTTTGTTTGGGCTTTCCCACGAATTCAAAACTTTCTAATAATTATCATTATAATAATAAGTAAATTATCATTGGAATTGATCATTGATTAAGTGAAGAAGGGAGGAGCCAGGGAGACTGCGTGTGAGGGGCGCCCGACCTGTGCAGGGGAACGCTGGTTTGCAGGCAGATCACACCCGAGGCGACTGTTCGCTTTTTCCACCCGCTCTGGTGATGTGGCTGAATCCCCCACCAGGCTCTCCGGGATCTGAAGACCTATCTCAGTGTCAGCCTCCCTGCGTGTCACTTCCGTTTTCGGGCGTGCTCCACTGCCCAGATAAACAGTCCTTTGTAATTTAAACTTGGAGCTCACACCGCTTCTTGGTACTGCTTGCTGCCGGACCAGCCGAGCTTGGTCTGCACAGACACCCCTCTACTTCCCACATCATTAATAACACTCTGGAACTATCTCCACACTTGCCCCCGATCCCTGCGACAAAGGCATGAAGAAAGATGAAAGACTACCAGGTCAAGACTGAGCGCGCACACATGCATCTGCGGGAAAGGAAGGGCAGTGCGATCTGATTGCCTTAAATCTGCTTCTCATTCCTGCGGGGGCGATTTGATTTGTTTAAGGAAATCTGATTTTAAAAAAAGTGACAGAAGTGGAAGATTTTACCTCTCGCCTCAGCTTCTGGGACGCACGGACTCGGAGGCTGTGGGAGCTACAAAGGGCCCCTGATGAGCACGGCCTCGTGAGGAAGCTGGGGCGTGGGGGGTAGGGTGAGGTGGGGCGGGGGTGGGGTGCAGAGTGGCCGAGGCATGCCAGCCACTGGTTCTGGACTGTTGCCTGGAGACAGCAGAACCTCATCGATAGAGACCCAAGTAGTGAACTGTTAACATTTGATTGGTTGGTTTATTCATTCATTCACTCATTCATTCATCCATTAAGTATCCACTGTAGTAATAAGATAATGAATACTGTGTATTTCATGACTTCTAAAGATCTCATAAAATATCAGCAAAAGTCACAATAACCACTACCATTTCATAAGGACTTGGTACATGCCAGATGCTACTCTGAACAACTTAAGTAAGCGATCCATTCATTTAAATATATTTTGAGCCTTACTTTGTGCCAAGAAAGTAATGTTCTAGGCCCTGGGGGCAGAGCAATGAAGAAAAGACAAATCTCCATCTCAAGACACTTCCTTCCAGTGCAGTCACAAACATAAAGGGGTAAAACAGTTGCATATTAGACTTCAGTAAACACCAAGGAGAAAAAAAATCTAGCAGGGAAGGTCAATGTAAAGTACCGTGGTGTGGAACTGAAATTTTACGCAGAAGACCCAGGGAAGATGAGACATTGAGCTGTTAATTGCATCTCAAATGTCAAGCCTGCATCAAAGGCAGCGATGTCACCTACAGTCCCCTCCCCGGCAGAGTCTTCGCCAAGCGAATCCCTCCCAGCCTGTGCCCTGTGCACGCACGTGTTCACACAGGCCCAGCAGCGTGCTCCTCGCTGCTGTGACTACACAGGTGTCAGAAGATGACTTTTGTGGAAACGTCTGGAAAGAGTGAGGGGCAGCCATTCCAGTCACTGGGGCCGACAGCCTGGGCCGTCGCAGACACAGCGAGGAGGTCAGCATGGCAGGAGCGGAGGGGCGGGAGGAGTTGACACGGCACCGAGAGTGACGGAAAGTGCCGGGTCCCAGCCCCCGGGGTGAGTGAGTTTTACGTGGGATAACAACCGGAGCTAAAGAGAGCGCACTGCTTCCCCAGATCACTCGGCCAAGACCTTGTCTGTCTGTCTGGTTCCAGCCGCACAGTTTTCACCGTGGTGCTGTCTTGCCCATTTTAAAGGAAGAGGGTCCACACACTGGAACATCCTGGTGCCGGAGCTGAGGACAAAGCAAAATCAAACGGCAGGTGTGGAAGCGGTGCCAGGCTCCTCGGCAGGTTGTTGTTTGATGTCGTGGGTGGGTCCCACCAGCACACGCAAAATTGCTCTAACAGATTCCTCAGAGTCAAGAAACACATCCTACTGGATGCCCTAAAACATCATTGTGGACATGTTTTGAACATTCTGGTAGTGCTTGGTTTGTCTGGATTTTGGAAAAAGTCGTCACGTAGGGAAAGTGCCGTGGGCTCTGCATTGAAAGACGCGCATGTCTCTCCCCCCTCGCGCCTCCTGGTCGCCCAGCCCGCCACCCGCGGGTCCTGCGGCCTGGCCTGTGCAGGTGGAAAGCCCTTGCCTCCACCTAAGAGCCAGACGCTCCTGCTCAGTGACTGCTGCCACTGTCCACGGGGACGGCCAAACTCTGAGTCTGCAGGTCATTCCAGAGAGTTCCTCTTCTTGCCTCCAGTGCAGTCTCCAGCTCCAGGTCTGGTCAATTTTCTTACTCAAAGAGCCCTTGAAACTGTCCCCTTTCTGTGTCTCCAGCCCCAGACACTATTAGATCCTTATTAAGTCATCTAAGGAGGAAAATTGCCCTAACTGATTTTTGGCTTTGTCAATTCAAATGACCCCCCTACAGGGGCTGGCTCCTGACTCACCCAGACCTCTGGGCTCCAGGAGAGGCAGAGGGGACTGTGGGGCTCCGCGTCATTGGTTTGCAGTGTCGGTCACCCTGCCACCTGCATGGCCTCTGAGCAGCTTGAGAGAAGTTGCTGCGTCTTTCCTGTGAGCATGTGATCTGCATCTACAGCAAACACAGTGCCCCACACTCGGTGCGCATTAGCCAACCGAGTCACAGCCGAGCTACTCTCATCCTGGGCCCCTGGGCTGGAGGGCAGTCTGGGGGCACACACTTCGAGGGCCGAATTCCCACTGTGTGTGAGGAGTTGAGTTGGGAGGGAGCTCCCGTGGTCTGGCCCCGGATCATGTACCATTAACCCCCACTGCAGCGCCTCGAAAAATAGTGTTTTATTCTGATTATGAGGTTACTGTGCTGTATTGATTATCGTTTGTAGATGAAGAAGCTGAGAACATCAAATGGCTTCTCTAAATTACCCAGACTTCAAATCTACGATGAATCTGACTCCAGAACTTGTATTAAATAGATGAAATCACCCATCTTAACAAAAAAAATAAAAATAAAAATGAAACTGCTAAACAAGATAATCTTTAAATTTTCCTCCAGTTCCAGCAAGTATATTGTCTTATTTTTATTTTTTAAATCACCCAGACTCTTGTGAGCTGTGGAGACGTTTCAGTGATAAAACTGATTATTTTGCTTTAGTTCATGTACAAATTGATATACTAACATGATTCTAAAAGATCAGGTTTTCAGGAGAAAGACAAAGTGAGGAATCACCCCATCGGAGGGGCTTTCTGAAGGGCAGAAGGGAAGAGCCTGGGGACCGGGTCGCCAGCAGATTCTGTCTCAGTAGCGTTTCTCAGTGTTGGCTTCATCCTAGGCTGCCGACTGCCGACCGCTGACCTGGGCTGGGCCCACGGCCTGTGCTTCACTCTTTACGCAGCAGCGGGCTCACCCACTGCCACTGTCCCAGTCACATCGGTCACTCCCCCAGGTCTGCTGCATCAAATTCCAGCTCCCAATGACAGGAGCCAAATCTCTCCACCAACCATCCCCCCTCACGTAAACAGAGACATCACTGGCCCCCACCTGCTTGTGACGCGGCTGTGGTCTTCCTGCTTCATCTGAGATTACCAAGCACGTGGCTTCTGCTTTCAAAACTATTCAAAGTCACTTCCTCTGGCTAGTTTTTCCACCCCAGTACCCCCGGGCTTTGGTGTTTCTAGTCTTCCTCGTATCCATTACGGAGTTGCTACCTGAGGAAACGCATCCAAGACCAAGCTGCTCACACGTCTGAGGAAAATCGCATGAAGGGATCACTCTGAGCCACAGCTCTGCAAATCATCTTAGCTCCAGGCTTCCTCGTCGGTGAAACAAAAACATTATTTATTGCAAATCCCACTGTATGAAGATCAAACACACCTGGGTTTACTCGGCACATGCGTCCTGAGCACCACCGTGGGCAGACACTGCCCTCGGAGTAAGATATTCACTCAATAAATGACAACATATCTTCAAGTGTGGTGATCAAAAGCATATCTTCATGTTTCACCCATTTAACGCCAGATGTTTCGATGTTAATCAGAGTCTTTAATACTCAGTACCACAGAGGATGAATATTCATCAACTGAAAATATGAATCATTTACTTAATATTTTCCAAGTTAAAAGAAAGTGTGAACCCCCTTTCCCCATGGCCAACCTGCCACCCGCACGCCGCCATCCCAGGGTTCGAATTGGTAAACTCAAACAGGTGTTTGGACTTTTGAACAAGCTCAGTGATTGAACATTCTGCCCGAACGTTCTACAGTTTTATAATAAGACCAGATGGTCACAGATGAGCATCACTTCAGCTCTGGATGACGCTGGAACAAATCTGTATCACAGCAGAGCGGCGGCATGGGGGGGAGGGGGATTTTTAGACAGAACCACCCTCTAGATGTAGAATGCGGTGTGCACCCCACAGGCTGCCATTGTGATGGTAACGTTTAGAATAAAATCCAAATTCTAAAGGGTGTTGATGAGGCGCTGGCTGCCTTCCTACGCCTAGCACAGACTCATTCCCTCTCCTTGCCAGACTCCTAAAATGAAAACATTGTATGTGTGATATCTGTGTGAGACCGCTGACACTGAGTGATTCGATTCATTCCAGAGGTATTTCACTCTTTATGGCTGATTTAAGTGCTCGACATTTTCTTGTGCTTTCTCACAAAAGAGTCGATTGAGGAGAATCAAAGAAGGACCGTTCTTATCAAAATGATCTAAAGTGATTAGTTTCATTCTGACAGAAGTTATTAACGTATCACACAGTTCACTGAGGCATGGAATTTAGGTTAATTTTAGAATTAAATGTCAAAAGAGATGTTATATCAGGAACTGTGTGCGGATCGGCTGAAGATCATCTCGCCACCAGATGTGGATGAACAGCATCTGCACACAGGAGGGCACCCACGGGCGCTGGCGGCCTGTCAGCCGCTGGGGGAGCGGAGGGGCAGGTAGCCGGTTCCCTTTGTGACTCTTCCTACCCAGGGCACACACAGGGGCTCTCTCCACCCCCAGATCTTTCCTGCCATTTGTGTCGCACAGGCGCCTGCTCCCAGTTGTGTTTTCACGTGTGTGTGTGTGTGTGTGTGTGTGTGTGAGATCGCGCACGTCCTTCCTGCGGGGGCGGGCCAGCTGCCACCTTGGCCGCAGGTTTTGGGAGCACCGGGCCACTACCACCAGATTAGCAAAATTGCTGCGTGTTAGGATGCTGACATCTCAACTCTGAACTTCCCAGAAACACGTCATCTTGGACTTCCACTATCCTGGTCACACAACGTCAATTGTCAGATTTTCTGGACGAAACTCAGCATGTAGCACGCCAATGTCAGGGCCCACGGGCCTGGTCTCTGCAGGCGGGGTGGTGATCGCAGGGAGCCCCAACGCCCCCACACTGAGCATCGATGAAGAGGATGGGAGACGACTCTATGCCGGACGCGCACAGACCTGAACCTCAGCACGAAGGAAGACTCCAGAGCCTGAAAGGAAGTTCCAGGCGGAAATCCTTCAGCAAGCTCATCAAAGGCCCATGGACTCTGGTTGTCTGCATTAAGTGACGTCCCAGCGCACGGCAGGGGACGCCTCTGTTCCAGCAGAAGCCACCACTCGTTTGGGGGAAGCCGTGCGTAATCAATCGAGAGGAAAATCAGAATATTTTGCGAATTCTGCATTCCAACTAGAAAGATGAGGACTCCATGGAAGCATTTATGATAGAAATTACACTACGATCCAGACAAGAGGGGTCACGTGGTTGGTCGCCAAATGAAAGACAAATCCTGGATCTATAGGTGGACACAGCACTCTGGCCCAGAAGGCACAGAAAGTTTCACAGGTGAGATAGGACTTGTACTGGTGTTTTTTTAAAAAAATTACCTGTAAAACGGACATCGTTTTTCAAAATATATATTGTTAACTTTTATGATTACAATTTTCATACGTATGGACTTATTCTTGAGTTTTTATCTTTCTTCTTTGGTAGTAATTCTGTCTGAGTGTCTTTGGGAATTACCTAAAAACAGGACATCAAATGCAGAGTAAATCAGCTTTCAACTCCCCTCTTTTACCTGCTCTTTGATGAAACACACCATTTTAAGTCGGGCAAGGAGAGACAGCACAGCCGTGGGAATGACGGGAGTCTGCCAAGTGAGGGATGATTTCCCTTACCTAGTAAGAATGGAGACTGTGTACGTCATGCAATCTTTGTTAAGGGGGTAAAGGACTTACAGAGCATGATGCTGCCTGATAGCCTGCGGTGACACGCCTGTCATACAGGAGAGTATTCCCTGGGATGTGAGGAGAAGGGCGGGAGAGGAGGGGCAGGGAGAGAGTGAGAGGGGGGAAGCACAGGTTCGGAAACCAGGAGGGTTCTGTGGAAAGACGCGGACAGTCTGTGCGCCCGGGGCCACCCGACCGGAGGGGCCGCACCGCTGAGCACCCTTCATTCTCACACAGGGGTTCTCTCTACCCTGTAGGAGAATTTTTTAAAGGAAAAAAGAGCAAATACTTCTTGTATCTTTTTAAAGTTAAAAATACTGATATGAACAGATTCTTAAGAGAAAATATTTCAAAGAAAAAATATTTTAAAGAAAAATATTACTCTCATTGTATCACAGAAATTTCTTGTTACCTCTTCCACATATATTTATTGAATTAAATCATGTAAAGTTTATTTTGTATTCTGTACTTTTAAAAAAACTACCATATTTTTTAAGTGTTGGTTTACTTTCCATTTAGATGAGATGTTAGAAGCCTGGGTTGCCTCCTTTTGGGGTCTTTGCAGAGATCCCCGACCTTGAGAAGTGGGGTTCCTTACACATACTTTGAGAAGCAGTAGCTTGAACAGATTTGGGGCATCTTGTGAAGACTGCAGGAGAGACTTACAAGACATGGGGTTGTTGGAGTTGCCATTTTTATACTAAAAGGGAGACCTCTTTTCTCTGCTGGAAGGGCGGGACAACCCCTGCTCCTCAACCTTCCAGCACAGAGGACGCGGCGGAGAAGGACCATGGAACTCGGGCCCAGGCTGGCTTCCATAAGTGGTGGGACCCTGGAGGCAGCCCCTGGCCTCGGGCGGTCTCATATGAGCACAGTCCCCCCAAACGTGTCTGAGCCATTGCTGGGTACACGTGGTTACAGGGGCAGGTCTGACTGTTTTCTGTCTCATCGCATCGATGTCTAAAACCCTCATGGCAGCCCGGGGACCGGGGAAACTTGGGTGAGGGCGCCCCAAGAAGCCCGCCGTCTGCCCACAATAACGAGAAGGGAAGTGGGGCAACAAGCCACAGCCACGGGCGTGGCCTGTGTTACTGGGCTAGAGCTTCCAAACGCCCTCACTCTCCCGGAGAAGTAAATTCGTGAAGTCTACTTCTTGGGAAGGAAATCGGAAAGTGCCTGACATTTCTTGGAAGCAACAAAAACGAATGTGTAGCAGCCTGAAAACTCATCATTCTCCAGCTCTTCCAGCGTCGTGAAGAGTTAACCCAACCGTCAATGTGGCGCAGTTTAGAGTCGATGTGCTTTGGGCTGAGCCAGAGACCCTTGCTCGGTGTTCATAAAACCGCCACACAATTAGCAGTTCGCAGGCCTCCGGGGAAAAGTGAGAAGACAAAGGAATTGTAATGGGCTCTGCCTTCAGTATCGCCCGAAATAAATCTAACAAAGAATCTGTACGTCTGATCTGGTGTTTTTCTTTCCCCCGACCGACTGCCCCAGCCACACCTGTGTCAGCTACACGCACTTGACTTTGAAATGGCCTTGTTATTATTTATCTGATAACTCGGCTCTTTCTCCTTGTTTCTGAACGTACGCACACATAGAGGTGTACCCTCGAGCTCATATCGGACGTCTGGCTGTCACCCTGGCCTGGAGCCCTGTTAACCTGGTGACTGAGGAAGATGTGATGGGCCACAAAGAAGGGCTGAAAGGACCCGTGAGAAGGAAAAGGGAAGCAAAAGGAGTGGATGTTTTAGGTCTTTTGAATTTACCCCTGGAGTATTTATTAACAAAAAAAGAATGTATTTCTAGTTCTGAGCTGTGGTCCCCTGCAGCGTCTTGTGTGTAGCGGGCACTCAGGAAAAGACAGCTTTCTGTCCGATTCATCCATGTTCCCGGTTGGGGCACTGAATGCTCCTCCTCTGTGGTCCCCACCCTTCCACCTGAGCCGTGAGCATCCGGGGTTCTGGCCGGCTCTACCTCCACGGGGCCAGGGCTGGTGCTCACGTCCAATGTGTTCGAGTTCACAGAACTCGGCCGGGGAGGAGAGGCAAAGGAGTGAGTGGACATCTGTCGTTCCTCTCTGGATAAAATCAAAATGCATTTATATCCATCATGACCCCTAGGAACTTGCAAGCATTTCCGGTTTGAATTCAACTTCTGTTCCACTAATCTTGTGCTATAATTGAAGTTCTAAAAAAACTACATCCGGCGTGCATTTGACTGCCATCAGGGAAGTGACTGCATTGTGTACTAAGCATGTTGCAGGAACAGGCAGGGACACACTGCAGATCTACAGGAGCAGCGTTTCAGAAGGAACATTCTAATATCGAACAGGCCCCGGGGGCCGACGCACGGACTCCTACTGATGCCTCCTCTGAGTCAGCGCAGACCACTAAGCCAACAGAGGTCCCGACAGGGGAGGTAAATCAGACCAAATGTCGAAGAGGCAGCAACGATAAGGTCTGACTCAGGTTTTCCTGATTATACCAGTTATAAATTTAGATAATCGGCGGAGTTCAAACAGATGACAGCGTTGAATGCTTTTGATTGATTCTGATGGCTCGTTCACCTGCTACGGTTGATTGCTTCCTGGGAGACGGCACAGCGGGCGCCCTGTCCCGGAGCAGCACTGGCAGCGATAGGGGGCCCAGGACCCCACCGCCCGCACATCAGGTCCCACACTCACCGATGACAAGGCAGAAATTCTCGCACTGCGTGTGCTTCACCCAACCTTCCCACTGATGTCTTCTTCAAAACGAGTTTCATCAGAGTATTTACTCACAAACTCAAATGGAAAACAGGTACCGCCCTTAACCCAGGCCTGCGTCCTCTCCACTCCTGCCTGCCCCACTGCCTCGGCCCCGCTCCAGAGAATGTGGGCTCAGGCACCGCCGAGATGAGAAACAGACATGGAACACGCCTGTGTGTGGTTGCCACCGCCTGGCAGAGCGTGGAATTGAGAAGTCACGGTCTCCGTCTGCTGACTGCTGCCCAGGCCTTGAGTCGGACACACATGGTCCCATGACAGCAGCCTGGGGCCCACCGCAGTGCGTCCTTGCCATGTGTTCCACTGTAGTTTCTGTAGAGCCCGAGGACTGCTTATGCTAACCGCACCCCCCCCCCCCCTGCCCAGGGAGCGTGTGTGGGTATAAACAGGGCAGGAGCTCAGCCGGTCGAAGGAGCGTGCGTGTTTTAGTCTGTTCCTTCCATTTGAAGGCAGCAGCACAGCCGCCTCTGGGGCTGGTTTGGGGCCCGTGGGGCACTCCTGGGTGTTCGCGGCGACACTGTCTGCTGATGCGAGTCTGAACCAAACCGCGGCAGGCTGGCTGCCTGAGAGTTCTGCGTTTGCTCAAGGTCAAGTGTGTGACGCCGTTGTTTTACTTGGCTCGCCAGGCTCCTATTTCAATGACTACGTTTTCTTCTTTTAAACATGTTTTATTGATTGTGCTATTACAGTTGATCCAATTTTTCCCCCTTTGCCCCCCTCCACCCAGTACCACTTTCCTTCCAGCAAGCCCCCCTTAGTTCATGTCCATAGGGCGCGCATGGAAGTTCTTTGGCTTCTCCCTTCCCACACTGTTCTTCACACGCCCCACCTACTCAGTGCCTACCATTTGTGCTTCTGTTTACACTGTTTCCTGGAACCTCGGGAGCTTTTGAGCTGAGTTGAAATGGTTGCTGAAAGGTAGGTCGCCAGAACCACGTCCAGAATATGCAAACACATTTTTCTACCCTCCTCAAGATTTGAAAGCCACTAAATGGATCCAGTTACCTCCCACATGTACTGAAAGTTGCTTCCGTGGGGGCCCAGCGCTGTGGGACTCATTCGGCCTCGAGTCCCTGGGGCATCAGCGAGAGGCAGGCAGGGGTTTCATGAGCCCGGCTCCACGTCACAGCCAAAAGGGTCAGGACGGGCTTCTGCCTCTGAGGGGCCCGGAGCTGGCTGGAAGGAAGACACACACACACACACACACACACACACAGGAGTCGGGCCTCGAGAACTGAGCCTCTCATGCCACCAGTCATTGGTGGGAAAGCAGGTAAGGACAAGAGTGGAGCGTATCCGCTGCAGTAGACACGGTGTGCTTCACCGAGATGCCACATTTCACTCAGGTCTCAAAGGTTGGCTGTGAGTCTCGTGGCCAAAGGAACAGAGGCTTGGCAGGTACATTCCGAGACCCAGGTGCGGTGACCTGGCACCGGTGGTGGGCCAGGGAGCACACACGTGCGGTCATTCTCGGTCCTCGTTCTTGCTCTGTGTGCATGGAAGCTCTTTCTCATCACGAGCTCATCACACAGGCCTCCCCAGCGGCCTGGCCCAGTTGTCTTGCCTGTCCCACACTCTGGGGCTCAAACACCCAACAAAGAACCCCCGTGTGTTCTCCCTCCTGATTCCGCGGGTCTCTGAGCTCAGCAGGCTGGTTCCGCTTCGCCCAGGACTATGGGGACGGCAGGCACCTGACAGCCCACAGGGGCTGGAACCTCCCAGGCGACCTGTGCACGGCAGGGGTGCTGGCTGCCCGTGGGAGGTCACCGGGGGCTGCAAGCCAGAGGCCTGGGGCCTCCGCCCAGGACTGCTCTCTGTGTAGCTCAGGCTTCTCACAGCTTTAGGGCTGCGCATTCCAAGTGCAGGGAAGCGGAAGTGGGATCCCACGGAGCCACCCCCACACCCTGCTGGCTGAAGCCAATCCCCAGCCAGGCCAACAGCTCCAGGGAGGAGAGGCTGCCTTGGCTCCATCCCATGCCTTCACGGGAAGGGCCTGCTTGTGGCCCTTCACACAGCTGCCCCTTCATCCCTTAAACCCATGCCACCCTGTGAGATGTCTGGGCTCCCAGTCAGTGCAGTCCGTCACCCTCTCCCCGCGGGGAGCAGACGTACTCTCTCGTTCCAGTACCCACCGGCTTTGTTCATCGCTCCTGACACTAGGCCATGTTAGCATGTTCAGGTTAAGTTGCACTGAGTGGGAGTTTCGTCTGCACCATTGGCCGCTCTCTCTTTACAGCTAAGAACACTCGCCACACAGTAGGTCCTGATGAAATGTGTGTTTGGCGGTATGTTGAGAGACAAAGATAAGAACAAGACCAGCTCCTACATCTCGAGCAAAACTTCAGGGTGTGTTACAACTTGTGAAATTATTGTAAATTCTAATGGCTCATCCTCATCATGCTGGGTGGGTCGGCACAGAAGGTCGGTCAGTTCCAACCAGGCAGCGAGAGCAAGCTTTCCTGGAGGTCACGTCGTGGGGCCTGACCTGGGCCTTCAGGGTCTCAGTGAGGCCCTTACGGTCAGAGGACGTTCCAGGGGTGCCATGAGGGAGGCCCTGGAGGGAGGATGGGACGGGGCTGCGTGAGCCGGTACCCACGGTGGAGACATGAGCCATTGGTCTGTCCCAGGCGTTCATCTGAGGAGGGCTCATGGGAGGGCCGACAGGGGACAGAGACCCACCCTCCTCTGGGAGCTTCTTCACTGTGGGGTCTGCTCTCAGGATCCAGCCACAGACAGAGGGTGACCGCCAGAGCACAGGTGCCACCGCAAGCAACTCCTGTCCAGCAGCCCTTTCTCTCAACCAGGAAACCTTTCTGACACCAACAGGCTTCCTCAGCGGGAAAGGGCAGGGGGTGGATAAAGAAAGCGTGAGTGAGTGCTTTGACGGTGGCGGACGCTGGGAACCACCCTGACAGTGGGCCGGGCTCTTACGAGGCCTGAGAGGCACCGGGGACTGATGTGGGGTCAGCCGGCAACCATGGACTAACTGTGTGGGTGCCAGGAACGGAAGCCAGAGGGTGGAAGCCAGGCAGGCCTGTAAGACAGTCGACCTCTGCTCCTGAGCGAACCGTGAATGTGGCTTCCGGGTTCACCACGCACAAGGTGATTCCACTGCTTTCCAAAGAGTAAAACCACCCAAATGTCCAGGCTCTTCTTAAGTCACCTAAATCCACCTGCCAGAGGCTCTAATTTCACTATTTATTGCTCCTGCCATTGGTCTAACTCATCTGCCCTCTCACCTCTGAAGGCTGCCCCCCAAGCACCCCCTGTCCCCCGCCAAACAACTGCCGGCACTTCCCCTCTGTCCACCCCGCGGCACCAAGAGCTAAGTTTCTCTGTTTCTGAATTCCCGTGACCTAGCATGCAAGGCACCGCAGGGGCTCCATAAACAAGCGGAAGAGCTAAGTGAGCGGATGGCGGTCCAAAGGAAATGGGAAGCATGCCACCTGTGGGCTGCAGGCTTGTTTCTGTTCCGCTTTTTTCTAAATTGAAACTGCGCGGAATTGTGATGCCACATTGGCGAACACACGGCAACCAAAGCAAACAAGTATCTACAGGCCTGCATGCTGAGGTGAGAGGTTTGAGGTCCCCTCTGCCCCAAGTGGTCACGACGCAGCAGGAGGACGAGGGGGAGACCAGTGGCTATGACTCCCGCCCTGTCCTCTTCCTGCCGCCCGACCGCCTTCCTCTTGGGCCTCAGCCTGGGTGGGCGGCAGCCTCCTGGTCGGTAACGGGAGGAACCTGGGAATTGCTCGGCAAGGTGTCTGCACATCACCTTTCCAACAGTTCAGACACGTGTTGGAGGAACCTCACCCTCTGTGGATAAGCCACTCCCTCCCTCTGGGCCTGAGTGTTCCTCTGAAAACTGAGCAACCCTGAACTTCAGAGTCTACTTTTCTATCACTTCCACTGTGGTTGAAGATCTAGGAAAATAAAGGACGATTTTAATCCAAGTAACTCAACCCTCCTGACTATCACGAATAAACACACGCCCGAAAGTATTTTGAGACTGGTGGGAGGCACCTGGCAGAGCTGCGGGGCATTGGATGGAGGCGAACCAGACAGCCTAGCGAGGGGCAGATCAGCCGAGGCACGGCCATTCCAGGCCGACTCACTGCAGCTCATCTCCACTCCGTAAGTGATTGGGAGACGTGCGGAGGGTCAGGCTTCTTGCTGCTCATAAAGCAAACACGCTCAGACCTTCCCACAAAAGTTCAGTCTTCAGGCTGGGCCACCAGGTGCTTCTCAGAGCAAATCACACTGGTGCTGCCCAGAGGCCCCTGCCCAGGGCTCTGCCTGCCCCAGAGGCCTCGACCCCATCCTCTGACCTTCCTGGACCATCCTCCGCTGAGTTCTTGAAGAGTCACAATAGGTGGCATTGGCTGTGTGCCACACATTCATGCGTGGGCCTGGGCCCCTCGCTGCCCCTCAGCCTGCTGGGAAGACAGCTGTGTGCCCGCGGAGCCCCAGCACCGTCCTGACCCCCACAAATCAGCATGACATTAGGCGATCATCACATCTGAATGACCCACCATCTGCAGCTCCCCACCTCCGTGCAAGGTAGCGGCAAACAACGTGCTGCTTCGCAGTCTGAGCGTCTCATGGCAGATGAGGAAATGCAGCAGTGACCAGAAATAAAGCCGGGCTGGGGGCTGTGCTGTCAGGGCTTGGCTGGCCCCCAGAACATCGCCTTCCACTTAGGAGGGTGCAGAGCTAAGCAGATTCAAACTGAACAGCGTCTCTGAACTTCCTCCGTGAACAGGGCGGGAGAGGAGAGAGGTAATGAGATTCTCTGATCATAGGAAATTGGAATTTGCTATCTTGCTGGGCCATTATTCTTAATGCAAGGATGAAGTCGGAACGAGGCCTCGGCAGAGAAATGGAATCGTCATGATGCAGAGTGACACAGAATGACTCGGCGAAGATTTTTCTAATGATGGCATCGTTCTGGGTGTCTTTCTTAGCAAGTAAATGGTAAATATTCACTTCCTGCCAATGCTTAAGGAATACAAATGTGCATTTAATAATATCCAGTTTATAACTGTATTTAACTCCTCAATAATTGATTGCATTAGAGGTGGACTAGCGCAATGTTTAGAACACTGTGGAGCGTAATTCTGTTTGCTGATTAGGGTTATCATAAAAATTGTACTTTGAAAATCTGTAGCTCCACTACAGTGTTTAGCACCCCCCCACCCCGCCCAGGAGATTTAGAAAATTATTATTGTAACAATTACACGTGTAAACTTTTTCACGAAAAAAAATATTCAGAGGGTAAATGCTAATTGGCTTTGAGATTGTTTGCTAGAGGTTTCCTTTGTCTCCCGTTTGACTTCAAGCATTTATTCTAAAAATACGCACGAAACTGGGGCTGCGAGAAGAGGCCGTCACTACCTCCAGCTAAGGGAAATGAGTTGAAGACGGTTGCAAAATTGCTTGCTTTTATTATCCCGTTTCCTTTGAATAAAATTACTCTTTAATGAGCGGCGTTCTCTCTAAAATGCCTCCAGACGGGAGAGGAACGGCTAATTGTTCCACGTGTGCCGTCGGGGAGGGAGGTCCACTCTTGCCCAGGAAGCCCGAGTCAGATTTCGAGATGAGTGGGACTGGAGTCAGCCCCAAGCCCACAATCGGGAGCAGAGCAGAGAGGAAGCTCTCCCTGCCGCTCGTCAGCTGGGCGCAGCACATCCACGCACAAGCTGCCTGGGGGTTTCCACGACGTGACGTGTACACCCATGCTCCTGGGTGACACCGTGGCTTCCCACCTGCTGTCCCTGGTCTTTGCCAGGCAGCAGCCTGTGTTCCAGCGGAGCCGCTCCTGGGGCCCCCTGATCAGCCCTCTCCCTGGGTCAGTGACGCACACAGATGCCCAGCTACCTGACGTCCCCTGGAAATGGCAGACCACCAACCCCGTAAGGTCTGAGAACTTGCAGACAGGATTTCCTCACCTGTCTGCATTCTGACACACCCAGGGCTGTGTCCTCTGACTTCATGGAGTTGCTCCTTCTTCTGCTCCCCATGCTAGACCCTCCTGTGTCAGAGCGGGAACATCAGCGTCCCCTGTAATTAATTCTTCCCAGCTCGTCCTTCGGCCCTTCGGTAGCTGAATCTGTGTCCCCCCACCCCGAGGCCACTGAGTCCGTTCCCTTCGCTGATACCCTCCCTCTCTCTCTGCCTGCCCCTTCACCCTTCGAGGCACTGGGGCTCCATCCATCACAGCCCAGTCACGCTGCAGCGTCACCTCCTCACCTGCCTGCGTGCACGGAGCGGCTCACTGTGCGCAAACCTTCCAGCCGCTGCCTCCTGCGCTCTTGCCGAGGCTGCAGCTGGCCCCTCTGGCCTGCTGTCCCTCAGCCGCAGTCCAGGCAAAGGTAGGCAGGGGTGGCTGGTTGGACACTCTCCCCATTCTCGCTCTAGTTCTGTTCCCTAAGTCGCGTTTTCCCACGTCTCTGCCGCTGCCCATTCCCGGGACAAACGCCCACACTGCCTGTCTTCTCCAGGCCTTCCACGCTTCGGCATCTTGTTCCTTGTCCTTTTACCCAGAAAAGTCGCCCAGGGCCCCTCCAAGACAGGACTGATGCCACCGCGTGCCACCTGCAGTCAGAAGCACTTTCCTGCTTCCTTTCTTCACCTTGAATTTTCTTCTGTTCAAGCTGTTTGCCAGGTTTGGTCTTCCTTCTGGGTTACCAAAGGTACACAAGGTGACTTTCTCTTCTCTGTCTCTCCTGTACTTTCTGTGCACCGAGTGCTTTGGGTTGAGCTAGCTGACTCTTAAGTGTGACTAATGAGTCTCAACGAACTGGGACACAACCGCAAAATAACCGGCTCTACATTGGGCTGGACCCTTTCCATGCCACAAATCTGGGCACACAGAACAACGCTGACCACATAAAATAGTAACAGGAGACACATCTCCCGCCAATCATTGCCAGTATGATTCCTGGGGAAGCTCTGAGGACATCGAATTCACCATCCACATCACAGTGTGAAGTATCAGTCTGGGGACCCCGACTCCCCGTGACTTCTCCAGTTCATCCTGCAGAGCTTAGTTAGGAATTACGTGATCCTGTAGCTTTCTTATTGTGCATAACAGTGATACACCCTCTCCTGTTTTATCTAATGCCTATTATTTGAGATTTTGAGAATTAATGAGGATACGCTTTGAAATATTTTCTCATTAATCCTCAAAAGACCCATGTGTGGTAGATTTGCAGAAGTGATTAATTAAGGATTAAAATCCCTTCCGAAGGAAGGCCACAGGCCTGCATCCCTCCTCAGCCGGCTGCAGGGAAAATTTAAGGTTATACAGTACAAAGGAGCTGTAAAGCGTTTTGTTTCTGCAGCTTTGGGAGGAAGATCTGACGGCTTTTATTGTAAATGCAAAAATAAATATGGATCTTTGTCGGCACACGGAGGTACAGATTCTGAGATACACTTTAGGAATGTTTTGGCAAGTTTTTGTTCTAAATATAATTGAAAGTACACTTTTGACATGCATCTTTTCAGAAGGTGTCATTTTGTGTTAGGTAAGCTTTATTTTCGGAGCCTGTTTATTTGCATTCCTGGGAGCTAACTCTTCTTAATTTGCAGGTTATTAAATAGATTGTAATTTATCATGCAGAGCGTATTCTTGGCTCAATGATTCTTCTAGGAAGCATAGTTGATGAACCATAATTGTTTTCCAAAAGCTCCAAGAATGATCCAACTTCAGCTACTGAATTCATGAATGTGGTAAAGCAATCAATTTTCCAAACGTTATAGATTTCTCTAAAAACACACCGTGCTCACGTGACTTTTTAACTCTGATGCCAAACGAACTCCAAAGATGAAACCAGAAGAACGCAGGGACGCACAGCTATGACTGGACCCTCCGGGACGACACTGTGATCCCGCGGACAGCGCCCCCCCCCTCCCCGCCCGGGGGCGAAGCACGTACACGCGGCGCGAACTCCAGCGACATGCGCAGGCGCGGCAGCGTGGGGCGCGTGTGGGCGGGGCACCGTCTCACAAACGACAAACTGACCACGACGCACGCTGGTTGGGGGTAGACTCTGACGTCGTCACAGCCTCGGCAGTGTTCAGAGCTGGGGACGACGAGACCAAGTCTGCCCCTGCTGCTCTTGGGAAACAGTGGGTTTGCCTTAAAGACAGACGAAAGGGAGAGAGAAGGATCGCGACCAGCTGCCGGGTCCTCCGCGCACCCAGGTGTCCCGCAGAGGACATTGCATACGCTGTTCCATGGAACGGCTCAGTAGTCTCTGAGGTCAGTGTTATTAACAATATTTTTACATATGAAACAATTAAGTCCAATGTCTGTAAAAGGCACTCACATACTTAGCAGCTAACACCTGCCGGGAGATACCACACATGCATACCACAAATATAACATCATGTATCTATATCTCCTCCCCACGTGTGCCACCTTACACATATCATATATGCACACCTGGTGTGGCTGAGGGAAGTCCAGGCAGCTGGCAGGTGTCACTCCAGGGTGTGCCTATTGAGGGGCTCCTGGCAGACAGCAACGGTCGACTCGGAAGACTGAGTGAAGCTCGGTCCTCGCTCACGGGGACATCACCCAGCCCACCGGGGGCCAGGATGGGGCAAAGGCAGGTTCTCTCTCTCCTGGATCTGCAGGTCCACCCTCTCCTGCCTTGGACATGAGAGCTGCTGGTCCTGGGTGTTGGGACTCCAGGACCCACACCAGCAGGGCTGGGACTGAATCACGCCACGGGCCTTCCCGGGCTTCTAGCTCCCGGAAGGCGACAGTGGGATTCCCCAGGCCCCATCACCACGGGAGCTGTTCTTGTAGCGAGCCTCCCTTCTCGCCATCGAGGGCTCCGAAGCAGCTGGGGTGGCAGCCTGCACGGCGTGGCCAGCCAGGACAGCCCCCAGCTCTGAACGGCCGACAGCTAACGTTAGAGTCAGCCAGGCTCCCGAATCCCACTGGAGAGTTGAGAGGTTTTTCTCATCTCCAAAACAGACAGAGTGATTCCTGCCTCCGAGGATGCAAGCGGATTAAATCGAGACAAATAATGTGAGGGGTCCAGCATGCAGTGGGGTGATGAGGAGCTCCGACTATGCGGTGGCTTAAAAAAATGAAGACGAGAGGGAAAAAAGAACAAAGGAGGAAGAGGAAGACCAGGGGGCAAGGCGGGGGGGAGAAGAAATGCTGGGAGTTGCTGTTCTAGAAGCCTCTCTAGTGGAAGCCTACCCTGTGATCTGACGGATGTCCCTATGGTTGCTGCAGCCCAGAGGACGCAGCATTGCGGCCAAGTACAGAGGGTGTTTGGGATCTGCTGGCCAGGGCCATCGAACCAGTGCCCTGGGAGCAGCAGGAGGAGATCCAAGCTGAGCCTGTACTGGGCCCAACCCAGGCCTCCTTTGGTCCTGGAGCGAGGTTCTCTGGACACCTGGGAATGTGTGGTCATTTCTGATCTCCGTCACCACTGAGTGAGGAGAGAGAATAATGATTTCTACTAGGAAACCAGGTGGGAACAAGGCCCCCAGACTCACAGTGCTTTTTGTGAGCCAATTACAGAGGCACATGCGGCAGCCTGGTCCTCAGACGCCCCGGGAAACAGGCTGTAATTAGAGGCCAAATCGATGGCCTGGCCGGAGGCAGATAAACCCACTCTTTGCAACCTTCATTATTTTGAAGGAAACAGAAAGAATAAACTGGCCAAACACACACACACTCTCTTCATTTAAAAACTGGAACTACTATATATGAACTGATAGGAAAGACACCAGAATCGATGCCATGCCTGTTCATGGTGAGCTCCTGGAGACCATGTTTGAGACTCTGGCGTGGTGACTTTCACGACGCGGCCCCAAATCCCCACACGTGTTGTTTTCCCGAGTGCGGAGACGGACAGCCCACGACACTCGCTGGCTGAGCTCCCCCAGCCATACACACATACCCAGCGTGTGTGACTCACATGCTCACCACCCTTCCAGCCCACGGGCCTGGCCCCATCTCACAGGCAGAACCCCTGCGTCCTCCTGCCACTCGGGGGCTCCTACTCCCTCGCCCCCCATCCAAGCTAACACTGCCCGTAAACAGAGCTTTCCGCACACCGGGCCCCTGGGTGACTGGAAGCTCCCCATTTTTTAGAGGACACCCCTAAACGCCTGTCTCTAAACTCCTCATCTTGACAGCCCAGGTCCTTCAGAACTGGTTCTGACTTTTCTCGTGGGCGAGAAGTGAACTAGAGCTCTGTGCCCCCACGGCTTCCCGACCCCATCCTGTGAGCCGCCGCACAGAAAAAAGAAAGTGCTGAAAAACATGACGATAAGCAGCTAAAGCCTGTTGGGGTCTCCGTAGCGCCAGACACCAGGGCACCACGTGCTTTGTGTTGCTTCAGCCTCACCCATCTACCGAGTTGTCTAACAGGCAGAAAACCAGCTGAGGCTTAAAAAGACCAGAACTGTCTCCAAGGTCCCATTCCTGGTGGTGTCAGAGCAGAGACTTGAGCCCTGGTAAGTTGGCCTGAGCTCCGAGCTCCGAAACGCAGGGTGCTGGGTCCTCCCTGTGGTCCCCGTGGGTGTCATAGCACATTCACATCCCCAAGATGTCCTCATGGACAAAACTATGGGGTTTGCTTAAAGCAGTCAATCTTACTTCACTACGGAAAGTGCATTTTATGAAATGCCTTTTAACAGCCCCACAAAATGGGCTTCGAACAGCCCTTCGCAGGAAACGGTGAGTGCAGGGACTTCCGATCCTCCACTGGCTCCAACGCCTCTTCCCAGCACTTGTCTCCCACTCTCCTGACTTTGGCCCCGCAAACAGTCGGCTCTCAGGCCCGTGAATGTGCTTTAGGTCCAGCCTCATGCCCTGTCCCTGGAACTTCCCCCACTTGACTCTCCCCTGAATCTTTGGTACCCTCAACACCCCTTAAATCCCGTCTCCTGTTGGAAGCCTTTTTCTGGCTTCCCACACTGCATTGGGTGCCGTCCTCAGTTTCTCTGGGTGGAGGGGGTCTGGAGTATTTTCAGACACAAAAGCCAAGCCCCACGAGTGACATGCTAAGAGGTAGGTGTGCTCAGCAGCCCTGGCCCCTCATTTCATCCTATGTGCAGATCCTGGATAAACACCTAGAGCTGCCATTCAAACTGAGTCCCCGCCACACAGCTCCCTGGACAACCAGCAGCACTGCACCCGTTGGCCTCTCTCCTACTCTGTGCTGAACGCTGCTCCGTGGCAGAGACCTGCCAGCTGTCTGTCCCTGACCCACTTACATGAGATCTGTCCAAAAGACCGTGGACTATGAAAAATGGGGAGATTTATTGAAGAAGATACAAGATAGAAGAAACAGTGTACACAGGATAATGATGCCTGAGTCCCCTTCAAAGTAGGCACCTTGGGACCTCACACAGTTCTCCCAGTCGCCATCAGCTGCCCTGTTGTATTTTCCTGAATCTCATCAATGGTCTGAAATCCCTTCCCTTTCAAAGGGGATGTCAGCTTTGGGAAAAGCCAGAAGTCGCAAGGCACCAAACCTAGGCTGTAGGGGGCTGAGTCACCTGGGTGATTTGATGTTTCACCAAAAAACTCTGCACAAGACGTGATGCGCGAGTGGGTGCGTTGTTGTGATGAAGCTGCCGATCACCAGGTGCCCACAGCTGCGGCCTTCTGAGTCATCCAATAGTTTGCAGAGGATGTTCAAGCTCAACACAAAATTGGATATAGATGCATTGCTCTAGTCAGTCATTTTGAATGTGACGGCCACACAGTGCACAGGCTCACTCAACAGCGTCTACCACCCCACTGACCAGCACAGTGAAGTCGTCGTGGTTCATACGCATGCATCCAGTCCACTCTCCTTGGCTACAGGTCACACTGATGCTGCACAAACCATTCTCGTTATACCAACAGTGGCCAGACGTCTTCCGGACAGACCTTGAACGGTGAAAGCATCAGTTTGAAGCTCAGCTCACAAGCTCTCCCACGTACCAGCCATGTTCTTAAACAAGGGGCTTCGCCCCCCGGGACGCAGTCCCACCCCCTATGACGCGCAGGGAGGCGATGACATGCACTCGCTCGTTGGACTCGTGTAAAAATTAAACAAACTAACACAGACCAGGAGGCTCCACAGAGTGCTGGGGCCCTGCAGTCTCTGAAACTCAGACTCATTGTCGGCGCTGCTGCTGTGAATTGCTCGCCTGCCGTGTTCCAGGCGTCTGCTGAGCTGTTGGATGTGGCGCAGCCCTGCCCTCAGGAAGCTTGTGTCAAGTAAGAGAACGAATGAGCAAGGGGACAGGGGAGCCAACCCTGCCAGAGAGAGCCACCACAGGGAAGGGGGCAATCGGCCCGTCCCTGGAGGGTGACTGAGGGCAAGAGCAGGGCACACAGGGCCCAGATATGTCCCCCAGCCTGGGCACTCAGGGACCTGAACTTCGTCCACGAGACTGGCACCTGGTGTGTGATGGGCAGGCAGCATGCTGGGAACCTAGATGGCCCGAGACAGAAAATCGTGTGTGTGTCAAAGGTGCTCACACTTGACTGCCCCTGAGGGCCGGGGGCGGGTCACTGCAGGTGCATTTAGAGCAGAGGGACACATGACCAGATCGGTGCCGTACACATGATTCTGGCGCTCGGGGGCAGAGGCTGGGCTCGGGGAAGAGGTTCCAAGCAGGGCCGTGGCGGTGAGTTCACCACAGCGCTGGAGCAGGAGAAGCCGCCCAGGTCCACCCAGCTACGGGGGAATTTACCAGAGATTTCAAAGTGTGGCATGTGGATCCGTGTATCTTAACATAAGGTTATTTCATTAATGTATTTTATTTAGAGTAAAGTAAATGTGCTATTATTCACCTAAACTGGCTAGGAATGTAAAAAGTAATTATAATGTTGGCAAAAGAAAGAGGAAAGCAAATATAATTTGGCAATTGCTCTGATGGATTGAAAAGCTTGTTCTTGCCCTTGGGCCAAATAATTTCACTTCTAGCCATCTCTTTGGAGAAATAATGTAAAACGCAATGCTCTTCAGAATAAAAAATTGCAAATATGTATTTCCAACAAAAAGGGAATGGATAAGTACTCAGTGATGATATTTCACTGTAATCTAATATTTTGAAGACATTGAAAGTTACAATCACTGTGTGTTTTGAATGGGACTGCCAGATTAAACACAGGCGTTCCAGCTGCATCTGAATGTGAGTTAGACAGTGAATGATTCGTGTGGCCTATGCATGCCCCGAGTACCTCATGAGACGTAAACTAGGAAGTTATTCACTGTTTATTGGAAATGTAAATGGATCTGGGTGTTTTGTATTTTTATCTGCTGAATCTGACAACCCTACCTTTAAAGGGCCTACAAAAGTGTAGCTTATAGCCCTGAGGTACTGTGAGGTAAAATACACATGTATCATGCATGTATCATGTGTGTATCACGTTTGCTCACTCAGGGACAGTGAAGGCAAGCCTTGAAAAGACTGTTAGGAGACACACCAAATCAGTGGCCAGTGGTTGTGGGATTCGATCACAGACTTGTTGTTTGTTTTCAATGTTTTTATCATTCTATTTTCTACGATAAACGTGGGTTATTCTTATGAGCAGAAAAACGTGTACATACAGGGTGGGCCAGAGTAGGTTTGCAGCCGTGAGCACACGAGACGGAGTTCATTCCTGTGCTATCACTTACTAACGATTGCAATTCCACACGAACAGCAGTACACCGACGTAAATACACACCCTGGGTGTATTTATGTGTTTACGTGTGATTTTACGCCTTTAAACGTTGGCAGTGGCCCATGAGTGATGCAGGTGAGGGTGTCCTGTGGTTCTCCAGTGACTACCTGACACGAGCTTCCTCCGGCGGCTGCCGAGGAGCAACGCCAGGACTGTACCTCGTTCTCGGCCTGTCGTCCTCGCACCCGGCACTCCGCACCGCCTCCCCCGCCGCCTCCATCAGGCACCATGTCCCCCCTCCAGTCCAGAGCAAACGCTCGCCCTGCCCCTTCCACTGAGCAGGGCTCCCCTGTGTCTCTGTTGGAAAATAGAGAAAACCATAAAAGCGAGAAGTAAGACTGGGGACAGCACGTGGCATGTCTCATCAGGTCCCAGCCACACAATTGCGTGGACGCCCAGGGTCACTTTGGCAAATGCCCGAGTAGAAATGTACAACGTAAGCTTCATGAAAATGGGCAGAAAGAAAAACAACGATGGGTAAAGAGATATGTTTGTAGAGAAACGTTAGTGGACCCAGGAGTCTGGAAAGATCTCTGAAAACAACAAAAGTGGAAGAAGATTCCAAAATATCTCACAGCTTCCAGATTTCTCTCCCAAGGGGTCATCTGTGCTTTGCCTGTGACGGCGTCTGCGGCCCACACAGAGGACAACGGCCATGTCCCAGCCTGGCTCCCTCGACACAGACTTACTTTTCCCTCCACATGTTTTCCATTTCCTGTGCACCTAACACAGAAATAGGCACCACACCAACAATCAGCAAACAGAACCGCAGTGCCTTCCAGCCCAACTCTGAGCAGAGCTCTGGGAAGCCTGTGGAGAAGCAGGTGGGGCGTGGGGGATCGCTTAGGGATTCCTTCCCTAAACCTGCTTCTCCATTGGCCTCCCCTCGTGTCACCCTTTCCTCACATCACCCTCTCGCACTCTCCCACTCTGTAAGCTAATAGTTGCCCTACTCCCAGCACCCAGCAGCAATGGGTGCCCCCAAGCCCCTATTCCCAGCAGACACTTCCATGAACCAGGTACATTAGAGTGGGGGGACAGAGTGGGGTGACTTTTCCCCTCAGTGAGCTGAGCTGGGCAGAGTAATTGATACAACGCAAGCGGGGGTGGGACCTGCTCCATGCCGGCCACGGCGCTCTGCTGGGCCGAGCTCCCGAGGGCCCTGGGGGATGACTGGGGCACTTTGGGACGTCATAGGCGGGGCGCCTAGGGAGCAGAGGGCAGCGCACTGCCCAACACCGCGGGACGCACAGGACGCCCCGCAATGGAACACCACCTGGAGCAGAGCACCGGCAGGGCAGCAGCTGAGCAGGGCCTCTCTGAGCGCTCACTCACTCAAGGGAAGACTCATTACGCTGCCAATTTCAGAGCCATTTCCTCTGAATGGTGAGTGTTGTTAAAGATCATGTAAAGTGTTTTGCCTGTGGAGGGATGAGGAAAGTGGTGTATTTAAACCGCTCAATGAGGCTAGAATTCCTTTTATATTAAAAATTATACATTTTTACTGCTCTTAGAATGGTGCATAATAGTACTCTAAGAGTGAGAATATATGTTGATTTTATGCAAATCTTGAGGGCATAAGATCCATAATCAGCATGAATTATGTTGCTGAAAGGTTTCTATCTAGACACTGTACAGTTTATTGATAAAAATGGTGTATTTATCAGAGAAGCGTGATAATTTAAGCAGCCCTGAAATAAAAATAAATGCCCACCGCCTTCTCAAACCCTCGGGTGAAACACCGTGATTCGACGCCAGCGCTGGAGCTGACACAGGAAACACCCTCCTGTGCGCTGATGTGCAACTTCGTAGCCAGAGTCCCTCAGCCAGGAAACACGCAGGCGACACGGAGCGTCCTCGATGACACACACGTGCCCATGGCTGTCTCCTCTCTCACATCCACACGGAGACCGTGCTCACTTGGAGCCTGCTGTGGGCCTACTGCGTGCCTGCCATGAAGAGGACACCAGCTATGCTCTCCCACGTCCTGCCCTTCAGTGAGACAGACGAGGACACGCGGAGCACAGGGTGGACGCGCCGCGGAAGTCTGGGGGTGACAGGGGCGGGGAGGCCTGCACAGGGCAGCTGGCTACCGTGTAAGCCCCCAGGGAAGAGCAGAAGCGCAGAGGGGCAGGGCCTCCCTGGGGCAGGAACGGGGCAGGAGCGGAGGCCAGAGCCTCCATGGACAGAAGTGCGTGAGTCCCGGGAATGATCCAGTGACCAGCTCCCTCATCGGTCTGAGCGCAACACCAGAGAACAGCCTGCTGCGGTGAGGACTGGTTACTGAAGTGAAGCAGGGTCAGGTTCCTGCAGACTTCAAGTGTCACACTGGTGGCCTGAGGACAAGGACACAAGGGGAAGGAGTCCAGACGTGACAGGGGTAAGGGCTGGTCCCCCGAAGGCAAATGTGCACAGGACATGACCTGGCGTCAGCAAGAGCTTGGAGAGTGTGGCCAAGAGGCAGCGTGTGTCTGGGCTGGGCCGCCGACCTCGGGGATGGACAGAGCAGCGGGGACAGACGTGAGAACCAGTACAAGGACAGACAAATGGTGGGGCCTGCTGAGCCCTCCAGCAGGTGTGCAGCTGGGGAGGACTCCAAGGTGACCCTTAGGAACACCCAGGACACTAGGACTCAGCGTGGCTCTGGGGAAACAGAAAGCGGGTCTGATCTTTAACGCGCTGAGTCGGAGGACGGGCGTTTCCTCGAGTACAGACACGAGGGCTGGCGGCATGGGAAGAGGCCTGCGGTTCAGGAGGGACGGCCGGTCGGCGCTGAGGAGGCCGTTTAGAAAACAGACGTCCAGTCGCTGAGTTGGCTGCAGCCACAGGACGGACGCCAAGCCCAACTCAGTCGGGGGCTCCATGTATGGTTTCCTTCGTGAAGTTCACAGCCCGGTCACTTGTCAGATCCTGGTGTCGAAGGCGAAGAAACATGCCCCAGGGATAGTGATGGACGTGCTTGGTCAGAAGCGATGCTCTCGGGGCTGGAACTCCCGCTCAGACCTGTACAACTCCGTGCGTCCACCTGTACTGATTTGTTCCCCTTGGTGACTCACTGCGTTTGTCACCACGCTGCTCTCATGTCTCAGACAGCTGTCTGTGGCTGAGGTGCTGTGACAAACACATATTTTCATCGGTCCTAAAGTGAGCTAAGGGTTTGCAGAGACTGAGTTATAAGAAGTAGGAATTGCATTGCTGGCGTCTTCCAAATTAATTTGCATTGATACACTGAGTCGAAATTTGCTTTCAGGCCACGCTCTGTTGACGTGCATTTCGTTTTGGGACGCTCAGGCTCTTACAGCGGCATCGGCGCCTGTTGGTCACCACGTAACATGCCCCGCCTCTGAACGAGGGGTTCCCACCTGGGAAGGAGCTGAGGGTGCAAGCACGCAGTCCCCACAAAATGAGAGCAGGGATCCCAGCTGCCGGCGCCACGCCTCCTGCACCTGGTCCGCCCTGAGATCCAGGACTGGCCAAGGCCAGGATGGGGGAGAAGCAGGAACTCGGGTTTGTAGAAGCACAAAGCAGGGACCCAGAACCTGTCGTCACCCTGCCCTCCTCCCAGGGCCTATGAGCACAGCCCCCGGGCCTCAGTCTGGTTTGCTCTGCGCTGCGAGGTGGTAGCTGGCGCAGGTGCTCTGGTTGCCTGAGCTGAAGTGGTCGGCAAAGGAGGGGAGCAGGCTGGGTGCTGGGGTGGGCGTGAGATGGAGCACAGCCCAGCAGCGGCAGCACCTTTAACCTCGAGCACCTTAAAATGAGGAGCGCATACAGCCACACATCTCAAAAAGTAGAGATTTAAAAACCTAGAATCTGTTTAATTTGTATCCGAAAAAGAAAAGTTGACATCTATCAACTTACACTTATTTCTGTAGGAATTAAGAAACCTTACTCGCAATCCACGTGAACACCCAGCTTCACGGTGGAGACGATGCTGATCGTGAAAGAGGTTATTTAAAGGCCTGTGGTAGTTTTCTGTTGGTGAAAGTTAATGAAGTGAGGAAAGCACTGTGATCCTTCAGAACACTGGGGTTTGGAAAAGGTCAGCTGCGCATAAACTCCACGGGCACTTGCTGTTAGGGGGTTTACACAGATGTGCACACAGCTAAATAACACGAGTTTCCGCTGGGACTACCTGTCATCGATTCGTACCCAGGTGCGTGGGCCCAGCGTCTCCCCAGGCTGGGCAACCTGCGCTGTGGTTCAGTAGCTCTCCCTACAGGCACCAGAGGGCACTGCAGGGCACAGAGACCGAGGGGCCTCCCGGCACAGGTCACAGGTCGACCACCCATGGCTCCTACCCCAGCAACCCCTGCAGAACCCTGGGGCAGCTTTCTCAGCAAGCACTTGAACTGCAGTCTGTTCGGGACGCTGGCTGGCACTCGCCTGGAGTCTGACGCACACGCTCGTTACAGGCGGACTGAGAAGCAAGGTTGGGGGGTCAGAGAGGGTTCAATGGGAGGGGACCGCACAGACACAGGGTCTGGAGTCCAGAAGAACACTCCCAAAAGCAGCCTATTTTTACAGCCCTTTCTCCTTCCTGCTACCACCCCACACCTGTCCTCTGCGCAGTGACACATAAGAGCTGCACTTGACGGCCTGAGGAAGGAGGGGACAAACACGGCAACGCCGTGACTCCCAAACAGCGGTCTCGCCTTCTGGAGCCGTCCCCATGCTGATCGGTGCTTGGCTAATGCATCTCATCAGCAGCCTCGGACACACTCAGCCGAAGAGGCTCCACCAACCATCTGTGATGTCCTGGCCGGGACTTAATATTGGTCAGAAGATGAAGGCCAATCACCCTGATCCAGCGCTCACTGACCTCCTGGGGGCTTAGCAGCACAGGAGCTGGCGGGACACCAAACGGGCGGTCCACTTTCTTCTTCAACGTGAAGGGCTGACAACTCTCTCAAAGCAGCGAGATATGTGCATTGGAAGCCGCGTCACAGAGCAGAACGTGGTGGGGAAACCAGGGACAAAGTGCTCCCTCCCTCGATCGCTCGCTTCTCAGTGTGCGGCGTGTCTCCTACTGGACGCCAGGCTCCACGCCCTACGCTGCCCAGACCGCAGCCCTGGGCTCTGCCCTGCCCTCACAGGCCGTCAGCCATGGGGCGGGGAGCTGTGATGCAGAGCCCTGCGCTCACAACCTCCACTCCAGTGAGGCAGGACAGGAGGGCGCTGATCGGAGCAAGCATTTGAGACAGGGCGGCTCAACAGCTGATCGACGACCCAAAAAGAGGAAAGAGCTCGGAATAGGGGAGGGGCCCAGGGGAGCCGGTGGGCTTGGTGTGCAACCTGATTGCAGAAGACGAAGTCCATGCAGCCTGGCGAGGGACAGTAGGGGCCAAGAGAAAGCCACTAGCCAGGGACAAGGGCCTCCCGAGGAAGGCTCCCAGGAGTGTGAGGAAGGCGAGGAAGGCTTTACTCAGCGTGAGAGTGGAAAGCAGGACTTCTGGGTAAATCAACTCCAAGTGCAGAGACACAGGAAGATGGTGGTGTGCAGTTTGGAACCTCCAAGGGGCGGGTGGAACTCGGGCAGTGGCCAGTGGGCAGTGGGTGGCGGGGCTGGACAGCCAGCTGCGACAGGCCATAGAGGGTAGAGAAGTGAACGGCTAGTTAAGGAAGTGAGGGCAGCCCCGCCCGGCACAGGTGCTGCTGCAGAGGGACCCTGTCTTCACAGTTCCAGCTCAGGAGACTCCATTTGGCAGCAGCACCTGCTGCGCACTGGGTTGGAGGACAGAATGTAGGGTGCACCCTGGCACTGGCAGCAACAGCCAGTGTGCGGGGCGTGAGCGGGGCGGGGGCAGATCCAGTGGCCATCACCCGGGCAAAACCTTCAAACGCCAGGTCACCTGGGTTGTGAGGGTTAAGACAGGAGCCTCAAAGAGAATCCAAGGGTGGTCCAGGCCACCGGCCAGAGTGACCACACCTCCCGGGGCGGGCCGATGTGGGTGCGCACTTGTGAGCACCTGGGCACAGAGTTAGTGTGGCGCTGTTGGAGCCACACTGCATGTCTTCCTCCCCAAGAACAACTGTGAACCTGCTGTGTCCTTGTGCATTAGGTGCCCAGGCTGAGCAGGCTGACAGTGACAGAATGAGAGAGAGAATATGACACTGAAGAAACAAAAGCAAGTGGTGAGAAGTGTCACAGCCAGGCCATCAAGACAGTCACAGGTGCCTCTGAGGCCATTGCTGCCATCCAGAGGGAGCTGATGGGAAAGGGAGTCTCTGACGAGTGAGTGCAGAGGGGGCGATGGCGAGGTGTCTGTGAGGACACTGGTGTGTGGTGACAGAGAGGCGCCATTGAAGTGCCCAGGGTGGGGGGATCCCATCGGGAAACGTGAAGCTGGGGGCAGCATGCCGAAGTGGGAGGGGCCACTCTGGGAAACTCGGGACTGAGGGAGAGGCCAGGATGTGACCGTCCACCCCCCACGCTCGGTCTGGCCACCCCCCCACACACAAACACACAGTTCATCCACAAACCATTGAGTCTGCAGGAAAAGGACAGCCTGAAAGGACTCAACAGGGAACACGGGAGTGCCCAGCGTGGATAACAAGAGAGGAAGGAAAAATCAGCAAAAGGCAAACGAGAACCACCCTTCAAGAGGAAACCGAGAGAGACTGCAGATGACACCTCCCGTTGTCCCCCATCTGGTAGACCAGTGTCCTGAGGGGAGCAGCAGGATGACATGGGGATGGAGACGCGATGGGAGCAGGCGGACAGGGCAGGGGGACAGTAACTGGTGGAGGGACGAGAGTGGCAGGGACGTTGCAGAGGAAGGAGCCACCGGAGAGTTGCCAAGAGAGAATGAACAGAAGCGAGGTCCTCAAGGAGCCTGATGGGCAGGCCTGAGAACTCTCACAAAACAAAGGGAAAGGGTGGTCAACATGTCTTTGCTTAATCAGTGTTCCCGAAAAGAAAGATTCCCTGCAAAGGTGGACAATTCGAGAACAGAAGAGGAAAGAATTAGCCTGAAATGAAGGAACAGTCCCCGCAGACGAACGCCCCTGAAAGGCGAGACCAGTACCGTCATCTCAAATACTCCAGCGAAGTCACTCAGCGTCGAAGACCAAGAAATATTTCAGCGAGCATAAAGGAGCAGTTACAGGGTGTCCTTTGACCTCTCCATGCAAACACTGCGTCTGAAAAGAGCCGCCAGCCTCCAGAGACAACTGTTCCCTTCCCTGTCGTCAAGTGAGGACGGGACTCTGGAGCGGGCAAGACCTCCTCACTTTCCTGGGAAATCCCCTTGGTAAGAATATTTCGCTGAGAATACGTAAATCAAAATAAAGACTCAGGAAACCGAAAAGTTGTAGTAAAAAGACGAGAGATCAGCATGAAATCTTTCGGTAGGTCCGTAAACCTCCGAAAATTAATTTGACAAAGCAGTGTGGAAATGTTACAAACGCCAATGACGTAAAAGGGGCCGTGTGGTCCCCCTCGAGGGTGGCGGGGGGCGCAGGCATGGGGACAAGGAACTCCCCCCGCGTGGGAACGCGAGGTGCCGCCG
The DNA here is from genome assembly GCA_007922815.1 of Macrotus californicus. Classification (NCBI taxonomy): domain Eukaryota; kingdom Metazoa; phylum Chordata; class Mammalia; order Chiroptera; family Phyllostomidae; genus Macrotus; species Macrotus californicus. The sequence continues at coordinate 359,099 of VMDR010000136.1, forward strand.
CCCGCTCCTGGAGGCAGGAGCTAGAAACCCCGCTGTCTCAGCATTCGTGTCTCTCATTAAATCTCCCTAAATCTAGAGGGATTTTCTGTTATTAACTTGTTCTGAAAAAAACATTTTCTTGAAGCCAAATAATTCCTTTAGTTTTACTTTAGCATCTTTTTCCTTAAGGACATCTAAGTCTAAATTTAAGAGACATTTAAAAAACAAAAAGAAGAGAATGTGTCAAATCTCTCATCAAAAGTGGAGGCCTGAGGGGTCCCCTCACCGGGCCCCAGCTGAGGGTTTAATTTTGACCTTTGGTTTTTACGTTCCTTGGACAGATGATGTTGGGTGCTGGTGTCCGTGACTAAATAGTCTGCAAGAATGTATCACCTTCTATCTAGATTCTTCTAGCTTAAAGGAATCATATGTATAAGAGATAAAATGAAACGTAGCCAAAGAAAAAACGGAATCACAGAGCTGTGTATCAGAGCCAACATCAAGTCATGCTCAGTGACCCTCCGAGCACCCGCTCCGGAGACACGGTGCCTCTCAGCAAGGCAGGATGCAGGTTCCATGCAAGTCCCGTGTCACTCGACTGTCAGCAGTGACAGGCAGCTGTGTCAGCTCTGCTCCCAACACAGGGACTCCAAGCGAAGCCTGGAGGTGGCAGGGCCAGCTTCCTGCCCTGCAGCTGGGATCCGTGGGGACTGAACCGTCACTGTAGAAGGAGCAGAGCTGCAGAGCTTGGTTACAGACGGACGGACGGATGGACGGACGGGAGCTGATTCCAAACCTCAGTGGTAACCCTTCCCACCCCAACACGGGAGTTAGTCTGTAGGTCTGTCCTGCTACATGAACACCCCTCTGTCTCCTCTTGGGGATTTCTCCTGTAGAAGTGGAAGTTATCTGTCCCAGCCGCTCCCAGAAGCTCCCAGCAGCAAGCAGAATTCTAAAATAAGAAATCCTTTCAACCATCCGGCCCACATCACTTACACACAAGGAAAATATCTAATGCTCCTCACATAAACAATTTTACTTTCAACAAATTCCAAAATGTTGGCACAGTTATGTAAGCATCAAACATCGTATCTGTACCTACGATATTTCGTATTTTTCAAAACACCCACTGATCTTCACTACAGATAAGACACTAGATCTAATTTTTGAGAACAATACAGTCAAAACCACAACCAACACAAAAGAGCGGCTCTGCCCTCCAAAGGTCGAGCTGCACCTGAGCAGCCCTGGGCGGGGCTCGGGGCTGTGGTGCAGGTTTCGGGCGAGCCCCTCGCTGAGCCACGGAACCGTTCCTGTGGACTCCCAGTGGGCTTCCGTGTCCCCTCACCACCCAGCCCACCAGCCCTACACACGTCACACTGCGACACTGAACTGAACTCAGGAGCCTGCCCCAGGATTCACCCCCATATTCAACGCATGTTTATGAAGCCCCACTGCGCGCAGGCTGTGGGCAGGCCTGGAGCTCGGCGAGTGGGGCAACGGGTGTACAATGGAGGAAAATACACAACGGGGTGTAGGATCAGAACATGGAACAGGAACACGCACTCCGCTCCCTTTGAGAGGCCTGGGCCCCGCGCTAGGGCTCTGAAACCCAGCACTGATGAGATGCGTGGAAGTCACGCAACAAGTCCCTCGGGTCTCAAATTACCCGCAAAACTGGCAGAACCCTATCTTGTGGAAAATCAGAGCAATCCGACCTTCCCCAGCCCTTCCCCAGCTTTCTGATCTCCGTTGTCCACTGTGACTCCTCAAAGCCCCTCAGCGTGCTGCCTATGAGGTCCCTGCGCTCTGGAATCCAACCAGTGATGTCAGAGTCGAACCTCCCTGAGAGCAGTTGGGGGTGGGGAGAGGAGAGAGGGGGCGGGGTCCGCTTACAACCCCTGAACCATCCTGGGTTCCAGTTCCCCCTTCCTGCCCAACTGTCTCACCTTTGACTGTGTCATTCACTGCAAACACAGGAGATGCCGACTGTCGAGGAGTGTTTTTTGTTTCCTGTGACGGCCACTGTCACCCCCCCAGCATGGCGTGGCTGAGATATCACCGGTGCCACACACACATTAAAACAAGACTACGTGGTGTTCTGATTCGGTATCCCCACCTCCAGCCGTCAGGGCCTTTGGGCGCCCCGTGGAAATCCTGTACGCCCTTGGGTCACGTGGCGTCTGCTTTCCTCTTCACATCCCAGTCCTTTGAAGGGGTGGTTCACACGTGTATCTACTCCTTTAATCAGGTGCCCCCTTTTAATTTTCACTGAGATGATTTAGGAACAGACAAATTTTCACTTTTTAACATTTTGAACCATCTTCCTTTATAGAATCCAATAGTATGTAATCAAATCTGTTCCCTCTCTAAATTCTAAATTTGCCTTCCTAGTTAGAACACCAGAAATCGAGGTGCCGTGGGGAAAGTGTGGAGGGGCAGGGTTTCCCACACCCAGGGCTGGAAGACCACCTGGGCAGGGCTGGTGTCATTTTCTTCCACTTCCCGCGGGCATGGGCCAGTTGTGCCATTGACCAAACCACAGCTTTCCGTGTTCTGAATCTTATCTCCACAGGTCTGCTCTTCAGTCTGACTTATTATAAACATGCTCGTTTCCTTTTTGCATATTCTTTACAGATTCTGAACTATTTAGGTGTAAATATGAACCCTCTGCCCAGAAGTGGCTCTTCCTTGGAGATATATTTCTGTGTCAACAAGCCTCGATGTTGTTAAAAGCACTGCTAGCCAGCGGGAGGGGGATGGGAAGTTCAATGCCAACCATTCATTCTCTCGATTCCTCCACCACCTTGTGTCTCGCCTGTTCTATGGGCCAGGTTTGGGCCAGGCACAGAAACACAAGGTCACTGCAGAGCAAGCCCATGAACTCCAGAACTCTCCTGCTGATGGGGGAAAGAGAAGCCAGGAAATATACGATATGCACTTGTGAGGTAATGACATCAGATTATTGTGTTACAGTTCCAGGTTAGCTACTCTAACAGTGGAGAAGGAACATCCCTCCTCCCCATGCATAAAAACACGTGGGAAGAATATGAAGTAGCATTTCAGGTTCTGACGATTGCTGGTTTTGGGGTGTCCCCATTGGCCAAAGTGGCCAAGAAGATACAGGTCTGGACCGGGAAGAAACACACATCTAAGCTGAGAGTTTGGACTTTGTCTCTAAAGCTATGGGTGTTTTTTTTAAATCCTCACCAGAGGATACATTTACTGATCTTAGAGAGAGAGAGAAAGGCAGGGAGAGACAGAGAGAGAAACATTGACCAGTTGCCTCCCATACGCGCCCCCACTGGGCACCGAACCCGCAACCTTCTGGTGCACGAGACGATGCTCCAGTGAACTGAGCCACACTGAGTGGTTTTGGAAGTAAAATTCTCAGGGCTCCTTGAAACAGGACTACAGGCAGGTCCTGTCCTCATCTGTCCCCCACCACTCCCCCGCTCCCAGTGCTCTCCCTGCACCAGGCAAATTGCAAGGAAAGACCGCGCACTTCCCATCACCTGCATCACCAGCGAAGGGACTGTGGAGCACAGGGATAAGTGCGGATACCGAGCTGGGTCGGCGTGACGCTGTCTGGGCTCCTGCTGTGAGCGCTATGAGCGCCACCCAGCCCAGGCATGAGCACCTCTGCCCAGACCCAGACCCACGGGCACGCCACGCCGTCTAGCCGTCCCTGCACTCGGCATTTCTCCATGCGTGTGAGCTAATGGTCTGCATGCACCCGGGCAGGTCCGAGCAGGCCTTGCACTGCATCTGAGTCCAGCAGAAAATGCATCATTTCACAGGTGTCTTACGATAACTGTCATAATTGCCCCACTGGGCAGAGGGACTTTTCATGAAGCAGACTAAATTGGCTTAAAAAAAAAAAAAAGGCCACACCGCATAGAAATGACCTAAAATTAACATCTGCAAATCAACCGGGGACAAGTGTCTGTCAGACGTGTCACAGTCATTTCCAGAGACTGATGACCTGACGTAGCACTTTTACTCAGCGATCCTCTCCCGGCGTGGCCCCCCGAAGAATGCTATTTCTCATAGCTGGTTTTTCCATCAGGCCAAAGCCAAGAAATCATACAATGTTCTCTTAAATTTTCCAGTGCATCACTTCAATTTCCTGCTGGCTGCTTTCTGCGCCCTACTCCTATTTCTCAGAAATGAGAGCCTCTACGCGCCCAGGGCAGCACACCCCTGCCTGCAGTGAAAGACACAGAGCTCTGAAAGGGGGTGGGGGGCCTGGCTGGAGGGCACCAGGGGGTAGAAAGAGCACTTCTGTGGGGAGCATGGTGGGTAGGGGCACAGAGCTTTGGGGGGCTGGGGCACAAAGCGCCCCAACTCCGTGCAGCATTTCTGCCACCGGGTGCGCACAGAGGGCACGCCTCCTGAAATCTACAGCCCCGGCCTCTCTAGCACACTCGTGATCAGTGATGCATCCCACAGTAACAGAAAGTTACCGCACGCACCTTAAAGGAGATTTCGGCTTCCACGTACATGTATTGAAAACGCCCACGTGAACAGACCCGTGGGGCTTGCTTTTCTGCTTGTACTGTTCCAGAGCCCCTTCCAACCAAACATAGGTGATTTTGTTTGTGATTTAGCTTCAAATTAATTACAAAGTTCCTGTCAGCAGTTACAAACTTATAACATCGTGAACTTGAGTGATTTCTACAGCACTGTTTTCAGAATTGTCTTTTATTCATTCCATGTGTATTTACTTTGTAGTTATTTTGTGAGAGATGGTAGCACTTTCTAGAACTCTAAAAATCAAACTGTGCGGCAATACTCTAGGCTAAGGACAGGTTGGAAAGAGGGAGTCTCCAGCCAGCCTGCATCCGCCTTGCTCACCCTTCGGCCCCCAGTACGCAGTGAGCATTTGGGGGGGTCATGGTTCTGAGAGCCGCAGCACTGACGAAGGCTGCACTTCAGTCCAGACTCATTCGTGTGAACTAATAGAAGGGAACTTCTAGAAGGGAACTAAGAGGGAGGACGCATCCACATTTTCTTTAAACCCAGGGCTGTTGTTTGTTTGATGTGCTTGGGTGCCGAAGTGACAGTCGCAGTTCACGTCTCGTGGAAGACAAAGCACACACATGGCTATGATGAGCTCAGAGCAGGCTTCTTAGTTCAGGGGTCTCCGTGGAGGGAATGGTCCCACAGGCAGGTTTTCCAAGCCTGTGCTTCCTGCTGTCCGCCAGCAGAACACCGGGTTTGCAACGTGCGTATAAGATTTCATGGACTGATGTGTATTTCTTGGGCCTTCTGAAAATAGGTGTTTCCATTTGGAACCACTTCTTAAACAATGGATATTTTCCCGAAAAGCTACACACTTCCTTCGAGCATTTCTCTTGTGTAGATGGACACTGGGAAACCAGTTCCCAGAGTGGTTATCCTAAGTGTGCTCTTCCTTGTTTCTCTTCTCGGGGAAACACTTCCTGTGTCCCTGATCGGAAGTGTTACAAGGTGTGATGCGTGAATCAATTCTGACACAGCAGAACAACAGTGTGGTGACACGGGCGTGAAGCGTCCATGAATCACTCCTCTCTGATGGCGCACAGCTCTGAGCTCTCTCCCCGACCTCCCATGGCTGAGGCCTCCGAGGGTTCCCTGGCCACCTGCATCGGCTCAGTGTGCCTCTGCTGGGGCGGAAGAATCGATTGTGCAAGGGGAATGACGTGGCCTTCGCCGGCACTGCTTGCTAACACACAGAAAAGCACATCACTGTTTGTCACCATTGAACACTCACCCAACAAATGCTGTCCTTGGCTGCTGCAGGTACTCCAGGCTGGAGATAAAAAAGAGGCAGATACAACACAGCATCCGACCCTGTAAACTTACCACCGCTGGTAGAGATGTCAAAGTAATTGTGTCTCACCATGATCCACGTGACAAAGAGGCCACAGGGTGGCCAGCGTGCTGTGCCTGCACTTCAGGAAGGACTTGAGTAAAATAACAGACAGCGCACGGCCACAGAAGGCCCAGAAATAGGTCCTCCTTAAAGTCAGAAGCTGAAACAGCCCGCTCATCACCTCTCGGGGCACCGGGGAGGCCTTGTCGGGGTGGGGGAGGGGGGGCCGAGGCAGGTGGACTTGGCCTTTGTTTCTATGCAGGAGACACTCTCCACAATACTTGGCACAGCGTGGGGCTCGGCTGAGGGTCCTCTGTCTCACACTGAAGCGGCACTGGGAAGCTCAGTTTAGGCTGAAAGAGACAACCCTTCAGCTTCACAGTGATGGACCACGGGCTTCTGGAACCAGACTCTGCTAGGACTGAATTAGAGCAAGAAAGGCTGGTTTGCAGACTTTGCTCAGAGAGCAGCTGGTTAAGTGCTGGCTCTGTCCTGTGCCTGGGCCAGTTCGATGACACCATTAAGGTCATTTCCTCTGAAGAACAGGCTGATAATAAAAACCTGCCTTACTAGGTGGTATGAGAACCAAAGAAATTATATGAAATACTTTTCACTATTCCTGCCTTGTATAAATAATCACATAATATCAGGATTTCTAGGAAGGCATCCCTGCATTTATAATATCACATTTAATTGAGCAACATTTCAATCTACTCCAAGCACAGACTCACCTCTACCCAAATCACTGACTAAGGTATCCAGCACCAAGGTGGCCTTGGGCTCGGGCAGCCTGTTGTCACAGTGGTGCCCGCTGATGGTCTAGCCGTGTCCTGTGCAGGGGTCTGAGCAGGTCCCCTGACTCGATGGAAGGTGCCGGAAATGGCACTGCCAACTCCAGAGCCAAGTGCTTCTTTCCGTTTACTTTCCACTCCCAGCCTGGGAGCCCCGAGCCAGTAAATGTTTTTTGTGTGAAGCCACTGAGTTCTGGGGAGTCTGCTTAAACCGGGCTCTTCTCCTGGCCCCTTCCTCCCGCTGATGGGTCCCGGGAGCCCTCGTGAGCTGCTCTAAGTGTCACTTGAGTTATTTCCCACATCAATGATGCAGCTTAATTAAAAGATGACAGGACATGTACATGGAGACCTCGGAGCCCTGCCATCCGGCTGCCGCGGCTGAACTCTCTCAAACGCGCATCTCTGAAGGTCTTCCCGTTGGAGCAGCTGTCCTTCCAGCGCCTCAGAGTTCCGCGCCCCGGTGACTCTCCCCACCACACTGGGCACTCCTCGTGGTTTGGGGATCATAAAATATGTACGTACCCATGTTGCTAGAACTCTCCTTGTTCATTAATCTCTGCCTATTTCTGTTAAGTTCTCAAAGTCTTTAAAGATGCAAAACTTAAAGTATACTCCACTTTAAAATACGTGGTGTGGGCAGAATTAAAATAGCAATTTCAAGCCCTGTGTGTAAGAATTTCAGACGTTGAATTTTAGTGCATCTCCTCACCTTGATTCTTGCTTGTTATAATATTAAATATTACATATTATCAAGCTTTTCTGACTGTGCTTAATCAGTGAAGTGACGCTGAAGGACAGGCAGCTTTTCAATTAAAGATGCGTTTGAGCAGTCCAGAGGTTTGTCAGTGGGCCGTTCTCCAGCACCACACTCGGGGCAAAGGATGCTTGGTTCACAGTGGGAGTGAGGACATGAGTTTCCAGTAGGATATCTCCAACTTCAAACCTGCTGTCGCCACAAAGAGGCTTCAGAAATCACTACTTAAGGGCACAGCACAAGCCACTGATGATCCGCAAACGGCATCTGCTGGGGTTTAAGGAGTGATAACTAATTAAACCCCTCCACCACTCTGTAGGTCGGCATTCCGCAAAGAAACAAGAGCAACAGACGATAGAGACTTGAACATGGAGAGAAATGGAGAGGGAGTTCTGTTTAGAAAGTGGCTCAGCAGTCACTGATGGCAGCAAGTCCAGCATCCGCAGGGCATCCCGCAGGCTGATGCTACAACTCAGGACCCAAGGCCCAGGCTGCAGGCTTGTCCTCTGCTTCAGCCTTAAACTGGCTACATGAGGCCCACCCACGCCAGGAAGGACTGTCTGCTCCACGCACATTTAACTTAATCTCGTCTGAGAATACTCTCACAGAGACCTCGGGAGAATGCCTGGCCACACCTCTGGGTGCTGTGTGACTTCACCAGCCTGCTCGCCTTGAGGCCTCAGCCAGCAGAGAGCCACGAACCAAACAGCTGAGAGGGAGGAACAGATGCCGGGGTAGAGTGCAGGTCCCAGCAGAGCCCAGGGTCAGGTAGGTTCTTACCACTCATGCCTCCTTGCCTTAGAGAGACAGCACGGACCGCCACCAGCTGCCTCCACACGAGGCAGAGAGAGGCCCGTATGCAGAGTGCGCTTCGCGCATCCGTCAGCCCTACCAGCTCGGCCACTGCCTTCCTGGGATGGGGGCCAGCAGTGGGGCAGAGGGGAGGCTGCCTGTTACCTGCTGGAATCTTTCTGAAGGCATTAGCGCTCCCACCAGGTGAGGTGGTACAGGTTTGGAGGGGCAGGATCACCCCCTGAAACAGCATTCACACAGGATGCTCTGGAACACTCCTGGCTCCAAAGTTAACCCGCCATCGTCCAGGACATGACTTGTCATCTGCATCGTCACAGACGCTAACTGACACCACGTAAAAAGTGCTGTGGGAAGTCATTTTGAAAACCCAGACACATTTCATAAAGTTTTTTTCTTTAGGCTGACCCTCCTTTTCTCTAAGAATAATATGAGATTTGGGTCATTCTTACAGCTTTTCTGTTTTCTGTTACGTGATCTAAGTGGTTCATAGAAATTTTGAAGTCTCACCAGCAAACGAGCCCAAATATTGGTTAAATATGACCCTGTCACTTTCTTCTACTTCCTTTTAGCCTCACAACATGACTGTGGGCATCTGGAACTCTGGGTTCAAGGGGAGCCTGCAGTGGTATTCCCCGAAATCAAAGGGGGCCTGTGGCGGTGTCCCCCAGAATCACTCAGGAGCTCAGCTGTCTTCCTGCCTCCTTCCCGCCCTGCCCTATCCCTGGTCTTGTGCGTCTTTCCAATGTGGCTAAGAAGGAATATGACCCTGTGTCAGGTAGGATCAGAGTAGGCTGAGTGTGGCGGGAAGCCCAGGAGTACGCATGAATCCCAGGGCCTCCTTCTGCGCCACGTCAGAGAGGTCAGAGGAGAGGACGCGCTGGTGCCCAGGTCTGAAGAACGCAAGTCTCTTCTTTCTGCTCAGTCACACACACCCTCACCCTGGAGGTGACGTCCTGTCCCAAACAGCTGCTGGGACTGCAGGTGTTTGTCCCAACACCAGCCCACAAGGAAGAGCAGGCTCCCACCCTGTGCAGACAGTCCCTGGAAGGTGTGCACGCCTCATTCACCCGTTTCCCATTGGCCAGAACTTGTCACTTGGGAATGGGGTGACTTCTATTATGGACAGCCGTATATCCAGTCATAAATATGCAGATTCTGTATTCAGAAAATAAGATAAGAATGAGTGTGCTGGGACCAAGCTGCCTTCTCTGCCGTGGCGGAAGAGCCTGGGACTGCGCTCGTGAAACAGAATCTTCAGAGAGCAGGAAACTGCCACCCACAGGCCACATCCAGCTCATTACCAGTTTTTGTAAATAAAGTTTTATTGAAACACAGCCATGCTATTTGTTCATGTACGAGGTCTGTCCAGAAGGTATCCAGCCATATAATATGAAAAACAGAGACATTTGTTGAAGAAGATACAACATACAGGAAACACTGTACACAGGACAATGACGCCTCAGTCCTCTTCAAAGTAGACACCTCAGGACCTCACACAGTTCTCCCAATCGCCGTCAGCTGTCTCATCGTATTTTCCTGAATCTCATCAACAGTCTGAACTCTCTTCCCTTTCAAAGGTGATTTTAGTTGGGGAAAAGCCAGTGGTTTCTGGAATCCTCAGATCAGCTTCAAGTTCCCACACTGCCAGCCGCTGATCTTTGCTGACTATACACGCTCAACGAGGATGCTCAGGTGCTCTGCGGCTGCAGGCCTTCCAGAACGTGGGTCACTCTCAACAGATTCTCAACCATCTTTGAAGGGTTTGTGCCGCACTTGTACTTGTGCTGCAGTCACGGCATCGTCCCCAAAAGCCTTCTGAGTCATCTGAAGTTTCCACGGAGGAACGTTCAAGCTTAACGCAAAATTGGATGCAGATTCACTGCTCTCCTCGCTCACTTTGAACGTGATGACCACACAGTGCACGCACTCACTCAGTGATGTCCACCACCCCCACTGACCAGTACAGTGAGGTTGTCGTTGTTCACACATGTGCATTCCAGTCCACTCTCCTTAGCTGCCAGGTCACATCGATGTCGCACAAGCCGTTCTCATTATATATTAACAATGGCTGGGCTTTTTCTGGACAGAGCTCGTATTGTCCAAGGCTGCCTTAGCGGAGTGGAGTGGTTGGGATCCAGACTGCATGGCCCACAACCCACAGTACTGACCGTGTGACTGGTTACAGAAGTTTCCTGATGGTTGCTCTGGACCAGTGAGCTCAAGTCTGCACAATAGACTCAAGTTGTTTAGTTACCAAGCTGTGTGAATATAAAAGGAAACTCCCAAAGAGAGCCCCAATACATGCATTTCTAAATAAGAAACATGTAGTAAAATAAGACTTACCTGGGTTTCTATCCATCTCTGCACTTACTATGAGAATTAGGGTGAACTACTTCTGCCTGCGTTTCCCTGTTTGTAAGACAGGGAACGTGACAGCGCTGACACCCCTTGTAGGGTCAGTACGAGGGCCAGGCCGCCACCCTCTAAGCCCCCGGAGAAGTGCCGGCACGGTGTCCAGGCAGTGTGCCATGTAGTCAGCTAAGGGACCACACGTTGGACCACTTTCTTGGGTCCCAGCTGTACAGGATGGTTATCAGAGTGTCCCAGACAAACGGCCAGGCTGTGGGTTTCAGGATGATGATTATCATCCTCCTGATGTTCAAGTTCTGGCACATCCACTTACCAGGTGGGTGGCCTTGGGTAAGATTTGGCCTCTCTGTGCCTCAGTTTGTCATCTCTAAAATTGGGATAACAATCCAGATTGCCAGAAATAAACCAATTAATGCATGCAATTACCTTAAATCAGTATCTGGCACAGTTAAAAAAATTAATAATCTTATCAATTATTTTCTGCTAATCAATAATACTTACAGATTTAATTTAACTAGCCCACAGAGGGATGCTAATAGCATAAACAGCCCACAGAGTTTAGGATTTTTGACAAAATCTCTGTCCTGCAGCAATTTCCTGCAGCCCTAACTCAGCCGCATTGCATGTCCTGCCCCATCACGTCTTCCCTTCTCCCGGTCCACCGCCGGCTTCTGTCGGAGTGCCCCTCCCAGTGCCCGCAGAAAGACAATTCTGAAACAGTCCCTCGGGACTGTCCTCTTCTCTGGCTCCGTTCCATTCTTCAGCATCATACAAAACACTCCATCACCTGCTGCTAGCAGGTCAGAAAGATGCACACAGAGCATGGCCACCGTGTCCACAATGGCAGGAGCTGAGGGCGCCCTTGGTAACAGCCGTCAGTGCCCTTGGTAACAGCCATGAGAGCGGTGACAGGGGTTGCGGGGTGGAATCTGACCACACTGGAAGCAGCAACAGGGGGGAAATTGGAAATGGCGAGTTCAGACCACCATTTGAAGGATCCATTGAATAATAAACGCTGTGTTCTGGGGCGCCTGGCACAGGGACACCACTTGTTACTACTGATCTTCGCTGTGTCTGGAGTGAGGTGGGGAAGGACCCACAGACAGCCTCTGTCTTACAGAGACTACTTGGAATGGTAGCACGCAGCTGTTTTTGAGCATAAAGAAAGCCCCAGAAAGAGACAACTTGCTGTGGTCACATCGTGTCTCCTAGTCTTGAGAATCTAATGTTAAAAAATTGCCAGGCTTCTGCTTCAGGCCCCTCCTAGCTACTGTCTGAGCAGAGAGCAGGGGTGGGCGCTTGCTGGGGAGTCGTGCAGGGTGGGGCAGGGCCACTGGAGAGTCCTCCCTGCTGTGGGCAGCAGGGTCTGCCACAGAAACACCATTCTTTGACCTTGCTCGTTCACTTTGAAAGTTTTAATTTCTTCCCTTAGCTTTTATTGCAAATACTGTTGGCTGCTCCCTTCAAGGCTTTGTCCTCGAAGTTGCTGTCAGATTCTCTCCCAGGCAGGAGGGATTGTGTTGACCTTAGAGATGTCAGTTTTATATCCACCATTTAAACCTGGAGGGTTTGTGGTCCGTGACCCACGATGGGTCCTGCCGGCAGCCTATACGTTGTGCCAGAGGTGAATGCAACTCGATCAAAAATCCCCTCCACGGTGAACTCCAATACCAGGCAGCAGAAACAGAGAGAAGGAACAGCCGGCTAACCACACACACAGAGCTTGCTGGCAGCCCTAGGTCTATCTTCTCTGACTCCTAATATGGCTGCGTTTGGAAGGAAACAAGCATCCACCGTAAACACAGTGACTTTATGGGAACGTTTGTCTCCCCTGGAGCTTGGGCACCCGCCTTCTGAGCAGCCTGTGTTTACGCACAGGCGGGGGGGTGGGGTGGGAGGGGAGCCCTTTGAGCACATTTGAAATGGAAGTGAGGATGCATTTTAATCTAATAAATAACCATCGCCCAGGCCTGCTTGGAAAAGAGCTTTCTTGTTGAATAATATTTCAATACATAACATCCTGGAATGAGACTGCCGTAACTAATTTAAGGGTGGCTTGCCACATAAATCCTGCAAATCTGTGTCTACGCGAGGCCAGAACGAGTCTCCGGGGCCACCTTTTCCTAAATCATCTGGAGGAGAAGCCCATTTTGGTGCTATTAGGGCTGGTTAAGGTGGGGAATAACGAAAGCTGCCCCCTTGGTGACTCCCCCTCTGCCAGGCGAGTGAACGCGCACTCCTGGGCACATTCCACATCCGTAGGTTGGTTTTCTGAGTGACCAGTAGAGACCCAGAATTCAGGTGAGGGCAGACCCATCCCAACCGTGACCCCCACCACCTCCAGGGCTCCAGGCTCATCTGCTCTGCCGCTGCATATGTGTTTCCATCAGGAGGAGCGAATCTCGTGGAATCTGTGTGCACCAGCGGCGTGGAGCTGACCTTTGAATTACAAGTAGATGCAGAGAAAAACTCCCAGGAGCGGGCAACGTTCATTAAATAACAATTATGAAAAGCTGTCTGCCTTCTGGAATGCTTTTCCCATCATGAGGATGTGACCGAGCTGGGTGCCGGAGCGGTGGATTCTGCATGATTTGTTTCTCAGGTGGAGAGAAGCCCTCCAGGCAGGCTGGGCGAGAGGCCAGAGAGGCCCAGGGCTCTCCCTCTGGCCTGGGATTCTGCAGGGGGCCGGGGGGACTGCTGGGAACCGAAAAGGGTGAGATTGCTAACCCAGTTTCTTGTTCCCATGAGCATTCAAACCGTTTGGGGACAACTCAGTGTGGTTTGGGTTGTATCTGAATCACCTAAGTAAACTCAGCTTCACAGAAGTGTCAGTCCTCAGAGCTGATTGTTTCCAAGTACTTACTGCTTGCCTCAAGATCTGGCCAGAACATGCTGCATGCACTGCTTCCCACGGTTTTCAGACACACGTTAGAATTCTTGGGTTGAGCGGTCTGGAGTGGCTGGGATTTGGACATGTTTTACCTTCAAAACTACCATTTTATAGAGTTTTCCCTGATAGTTTTCATCCTTAAAATGCAGTGTGCTGTGTTGCCAGAGACTCCAGCCTTTGGCATGAGGCAGACCTGAGCTGAATCTCAACTCGGTCGCTAATACGTTATGTAGCTCACTATTCAACATTTTGGACTCTGTCCCTCGTCTGTTCAACGGGAATCATAATGCCTAGCCCATCGGGACAGCGAGAGGGTCAAATGGGAGGATATGTTGAATGCCTCCCCGGGTGCGGGGCTCAGAGCAAGTCCGCTGTGAAGGGCTCTTCTTTATTACTCAGCTTTTGCTGTGACAACAAACACTCTTAAACCCCTGTGACACCCAACAGCAGCTGCTCCACTCATGGTGCACATTCCACACCGGCTGCCAGTCGGCTGTGAAGTTGCTGGTTCCACTTGGCCCACTAGGCCTGCGTGTGACTTCTGCGAACAGCCCCATCCCCTAGGGCTGCTGCGGCTTCATGAGGGCAGAGGTGTCAGAGAGGGCATGAACCCAAGATGCTGCTTCATGTCTATTCAGAGCCAGAACACGGTCACTCCCCGCCACCTTCCACTGATTGGACAGGTGCACGGCCACGCCCAGAGTCGTCCCTGCCACTAGAAAGGCAGCGAGTAGTAGCAAATAATAATACTTATTTACAATACTTCTAGTACAACAGAATGTACTATTATTAGGTGATAACCATGAACTCAAAACATTTTCAATTTCTTTTCCATTTTGGTGGTAACTAGGAGTGAAAAGACATTGTAGTTTCAGTCTGATACCTAGTCTTCACTCTACAAATATTGGACGGCGGTAGACATTGGGTGTTTTCAGCTCCGCTCATAGCTATAATAATCATAGTATTTAACATTGCCTAAGACAGAGCAATAAGGACACTGTTTTTATGAGTGCAGTCTTTTCTGTGCACTTTTTTATAATGGTATTTAAAAGTGCAGAAGGCAAAATTTCCAGACTACATCTCTTTAGTCAGTGGAAATTCTCAATCTAGAAGAAAAATGTCCCGCAAGCCGAACCCTGAATCACATCCCACCGCTGTGCGACGGGCAATGCAACTGTCCCCCGACCACTCCCAGGATCCTGTCACCTCCCCAAAACATAACAGCTCACATCCACCAAGCACTTGCAACACGACAAGCACTTGCAACACGACAGGCACTGCGGTTTTAAAGAGGTGTCTCCATTTATTCTAAAAGTGCCCTTTGAAATGCCCACTACAGATGTCTCCGTCTTACAGATGCGGAAGTTGAGGCTTAGAAAGGGTCAGTGATTTGCGCGAAGTCACACCGTTGGGAAGAGCTTGAATGAGGACAAGAAGCCAGACAGTCGGCCCCGCAGAGCCCTCCTGCCACCTGTGCCCAGTGCTCCCACCTGTGAAAATGAGCAATGACGGTGACAGACAAGCACACTGGTCACTTACTGTGGGTGCAGCACTGTTTCCATCATTATTTCATTTAATCCTCAAAACACGCTGACAATATGAGTGTTGTCATCACCCCCATAGTCCAGGTCGAGAGAGTTCAAGTAGCCAGACCAGGACCTCACAGCCGGGGGAGGGCAGAGACGACATGGAGGCGAGGCACCTGGTGACAAGCTCCCTGCACTCTGCCTTTGTAAGAAGCAGCAGAAGGCTTGACCCCCAAAGGCCTGCTCTGCACCGATATGTCCGGCCAACCTCACTGCACAGATTTTAAAGATGAGTTCCTTTCCAATTCATGCCCTCTCTTGGCCTCCCAACTTATTTCCCTTCTTGTCACCATAACAACCCACGACCTGCAAAACATTGTTGGAATTGTTATTGAGACAGGCAGAGGGAGAGGCCTTGGGGGTATCTCCTCGGGGGTCCTCTCCAACCTCTCTGCCCCCTCCTGGTGGACTTGGGCATCCTGTGACCTCTGACAGCCTGTGACCTACAACACAGACAAGGAGGCTGTGGACGGGCAGCTGCTCTGTACACACCCCACAGGGGGAGCCAGTGGGCAGCTACAACCCCACCCCTGCCCCACTTAGCACCCAGACTCAGAGCGGGAGGGCATCTATGGTCCGTGAAAAGTGACAGAGCCAGTGCATCAATACAGGACACAAGGAATGCCCCTGCCTCTCCGTCCTTTATCCCAAACTGACCACTACTACTACAAGCAAATGGGGAAACAGAATATTCCAGACCCTCTCCTGACTTAATGAAATGAGCAAACTAGAAGTCAGTACGCCGCCAGTCCAGTGTGGAGAAGAGAGGGAAACAGTACCGAAGTGCATGCAACCTGGCCCTAGGGGTTCTCTCCCTAAACCAGAGCACCAGAAGTGGCTTCCCCTTGCTCTGCACGGAGCACCCCTGCACATTATTACACAGGACTGAGGAGCTCACCTTGTGCTGTGGAATTGTGAAACCTACAAAATTTCACTAATCGATGTCACCCTCAAAATTCACTGTGAGTTAAAGAAAAAGAATTTTCCCCAAGGCAAAGGGATACATGTGAACCTCTTTTTCCTGTTAGTGGGTCTCTCTACCCAAAATGTGCTGTGTGGGCTCCAGGTGGAAGCCTGCCAGCATTCCTGGGGCCTTCCCCCTACCCATCAGGCTTCAGCCCAACCTGCAGCCCAAGGGCTCACTCGCTCTGTGCCGGGTCTGCTTTGCCATCTGGAACCAGGACTGATCCTGGGCCTGGTCTGCATCACACTCTTGTGCGAGGAGACTGAATAATGTGAGGAAATCTCTATGGAAACCCCGAGCCCTGTGCCTCAGGAAGGAACTACCGCTCCACAGTCTGTGGGATGGTGCGAGCAGGCCGCATGGGGAGCCCACCCTGGAGACGCAGCCCAGCCTTACTTCACGCCATACCCCTGCTTTCTCAGTGCCTGGCAACACCGGATGCAGAAGTTTAATTTTCTACACCAGCGATTTTCAACCTTTTTCATCTCATGGCACACAAAAACCAATTACCAAACTTTTGCTGCACACCAAAAAATATATTGGATTACAACTGGCAAAATTGAAATATAATAAAAAACTCCCCAAAACAAAAGTCCTGGACCAGAAGGCTTCATAGATGAATTATACCAAACATTCAAAGAAGAACGAACACCTCTCCTCAAACTATTCCAAAAAATTCAGGAGGAGAAGAGACTCCTAAGTTCATTATACGAGGCCAACACTATCCTAATTCCAAACCAGATAAAGACACTACAAAGAAAGAAAATTATAGGCCAATATCCCTGATGAACATGGACACTAAAATTGGCAAGAAAATATTAGTAAACTAGATCCAGCAATACATTAAAAAGATCAGGCACCACGATCGAGTAGGATTTATTCCAGGGATGCAAGGTTGGTACAACATCCACAAATCAATAAACACGATTCACCACACAAACAAAATGCAGAATAAAAACTACACAATCGTATCAATAGACACAGAAAAAGCATTTGATAAAACCCAGCACCCATTTATGATAAAAATCCTCAGCAAAGTGGGAATAGAGGGAACATATCTCTACATGATAAAGGCCACATATGACAAATCTATTGCCAACGTTACACTCAACGAGCGAAAACTGAAAGTGTTTCCCCTAAGATCCGGAACAAGACAGGAACGTCTGCTTTCACCTCTCTCATTCAACTGAGCACTGTAAGGTCTAGCCGCAGTGATCAGACAAGAAGAAAAAAAGATATTCAAATTGGAAAGGAGGAAGTAAAACAGTCATTATTTGCAGGTGACATGATTCTGTATATAAAAAACCCTAATGATTACACCAAAAAAAATTTGAGAACTGATAAATGAATTCAGTAAAGTAGCAGTGTACAAAATTAATATGCAGAAACTGGTTGCATTTTTATACACCAATAATGAACTAAAAGGAAAACTAAGAAAACAATCTCATTTACGATCACATCAAAAATAAAATAAAATACCTAAAAATAAATTTAACTGAGGATGTAAAAGACATGTACTTGGAAAATTATAAGACACTGAAGAAAGAAACTGAAGCATTAACATCATTAAAATGCCCATGCTACTGGAGCAATCCTCAGATTCAATGCAATTCCTATCAAGACATCAACAGCATATTTCACAGAACTAGAACCACAACACACCCCAAATAGCCACAGCGATCTTGGGGAAGAAGAACAAAGTTGGAGGAATCATGCTACTTGATATCAAACTATACTACAAACCCACAGTAATAAAAAAATGTATGGTACTGACATAAAAATAGATAGATATACATATCAATGGAGCAGAATAGAGAGCCCAGAAATAAACCCACATGTTTACGGTCAATTAATGTCTGACAAAGGAAGAAAGAACCTACAATGGGGTAAAGACAGTCTATTCAATAGATGATACTGGGAAAACCGAACAGACACTTGCAAAAAAATGAAACTAGACCACCTTCTTATACCATATACAAGAATAAACTCAAAATGGATAAAAGACTTAAATGTAAGACTTGAAACCATAAAAATCCTAGAAAACATAGGCAGTAAAATGTTGGACATTTCTCATAGCAATATTTTTTCCTGATATATCTCCTCAGGCAATGAAATAAATAAATAAATAAACAAATGGGACTACCTCAAACTAAAAAGTTTTTGCACAGCAAAGGAAATCAACAAGATGAAAGACAACCCACTGAATAGGAGAACATGTCAACGATAAGAGGTTAATATCCAAAATTTATAAAAAACTTATACAACCCAACACCAAAAAAACACAAACAATCCAATTAACAAATTGGCAAAGGCCCCGAATATACACTTCTCCAAAGAGGATATAGATACGGCCAACAGACATATGAAAAGAAGCTCAGCATTACTAATCATCGGAGAGATGCAAATTAAAACCACAGTGAGATAGCATCTCATACCTGTCAGCCCCCATCAATAAGTCAACAAACAACAAGTGCCGGTGAGCACGTGGAGAAAAGGGGACCCTTGTGCACTGTGGAGGAAATACAGACTGGTGCAGCCACGGTGGAAAGCAGTGTGGAGTCTCCTCAAAAAATTAAAAATAGAACTGTTTTATAGAAGTTATTCCACTTCTGGGAATAGGTCCAAAGAAACCTTAAACACTAATTTGAAAGAACTTAAACTCTCCTATGTTTATTGCAGTGTTTTTTATAATGGCCAAGATCTGGAAGCAGCCTAAGTGCCCATCAGTAGATGAGTGGATATAGAAGCTGCGGTGCATTCACACAATGAAACTGTACTCGGCTGCAATGAAGAAGGAGCTCCTGCCCTTTGTGACAGTGTGGATGGACCTGGAGAGCATTGTGCTGAATGAAATAAGCCAGTCAGAGAAAAATAAGTACCATAGGAATTGCACTCATATGTGGGATCTACTGAACAACAACAAAAAACCAAAATAGAAACAGACTCATACACAGAGAAAACAGACTAACAGAAGTAAGATGGGGTAGGTGGGGGACTGGATGAAAAAGGTGAAGGAATTAAGCAGAAAAACCTCACAGGCCCAGACAGCGATGTGGTGATGACCACAGGGAAGGGGGAGGGAGAAGAGGGTAAAAGGGGTTTAAGTGGTGATGGAAGGAGACTTGATTTGGGGTGGTGAGCACACAATACTATATACAGATGATGTATTATAGAACTGTAAGCCTCAAACCCATACAATTTTATTAACCAAGGTTACCACAATAAATGTAGTAAATAAAAAATTAGACCACATTGTGAAATTCTACACTTGTCTGTATCTGTATAGACAATGTCCATGTTTTTTTCAAAACTAAAACTCCATAATTTTACCCCCAAAACAGAAATAGAAGTAAAACTTAAAAAGTTTAAAAAAACAAAATATATTTTTGCCGATCAGACAATAGGTATAATTTTGATTTACAAAAAAATGGCAATTATCTACCATATTTTGCTCCAAAGTAACTTTTTAAAAAATTAGGTGCCTATACTTGTATATAATGATTTCTAGTGCTAAGAATTAACCACTCAGATGCGACCTTGTCGTGCGGTGTGACCAGTGAAATGCAAACCTGCCCTATGACTTACATGCTTATGGCTCAAGATAGGGCGTCCACCCAGGCGTCTACTGTTGTGTTGGCTGCAGTCGTTTTTTTCATTTGACAATCTAGGAAAAAGAGATCAGTGTCCCTAATAGTCAGGTGTTGTATGTTTCGAAACTTCTCACGGCACATCAGCTGAAAATCGCTATTCTGTACTGGTACAAAAATGTGGGTGAAAACCTGGTTTCCCAACACACACCAGCGTGTTGCCAACCGCTGTAACCACAACTGGGTCTTCCCGGAGTGCCACTATCAGCCGGGAGACCACCCATCTCAGCAGCAGCCCGACCTATACTTTGTTACTCCAGGTGCCAAGCGCCCCGCAGCGGGTAGGCGTTCGTTCCTGGGTCTGCTTCCAGCTGTGTAGCAGCACCGCAGTCCGCGCTGTCCGCGCTTCAGGCAGTGGAGGCCGGCTACCATACAACGCCACTGTCCCCAAACCTTGGCAACAGATCTTTCAACAATGCGGCTTTTACACACTCACAGCAGGCACACAAGGAGCAAAACCCTGCTTCTGAGAGGGCCTCCCAGAGAAGCGGGAGACCAGGCTGTCCCATGGCCGCAGTGTTGGGTTCATTTTCCCCGCACGGATGCACAGAAAAGGCTGGGACGTCTTCCTTCCCTAGGCCATCTTGTCCCTGCTGCAGAATCTTTTAGAATTCAAACACCTACCGTGTCCATGTCACAAAGAATGGAACGCTGAAGGCGATGCCAACTGCATCGATCATTCGATTGCTGCAGCTTTCTCCCCTTTAGAAATGCGACCGCCCCATGCTGGGCAGACCATCAGTGAGACACAGGGGGCGGACAGCACCCCTTCCACGCAGCCAGGCCCCCCAGTGTGTCTCAGAGCCATGGCATGCCTACTGGTCTGGGCGCTTCCCACTGGCTTCACAAAGGAGCTGGTGCTGGATGTGAGATGCTGGTTATTTTATGTGTGAGAGAGAAGCCAGAGGTCACCAAAGTGTTTGCAGAGAGAGTGGTGCCAGCGTGTCACCCTGACCTGGTCGCATTGCATCCGCAACACTGGCCTTAAGACAGAAGTTGGAACATGCTGCTGTCACCATTGGAAGTAAGCCCTTACCAGGGACACTTAAAATTAAGTTGCAGATCAAGGTTGCTTTTTAAAAAATAAATTACAAAGGACTCAAGAATATGCTTCCATTGTTCTGACTTTCATGCATTTGTGCTGCTCTGCTTCCTGGTATGAGCAGCAGCTTTTGTTTGGGAGTTCCATGAGCAGCGTGTTGACTTTGCCATTCAGCGCCATGCCCCACTCACTCAGTGACCTGCCAGATAAGGGAAGAGCCTACAGTGTGCCAGGTGCTATTCCAGAGGCCGCCGTCACAGCAGTGAAACAGACAAAGGTCCACAGAGCTTATTTTCTGTTGAAAGAGGTAGAAAATTTCAAAGGAACTGTGTGTGTGTGTTCACATCAAGGCCACAGACATACGATTTTATTTATTTATTTTTAGAGAGAGGGGAAGGGAGGGAGAAAGAGAAGGAAAGAAATATCAATGTGTGGTTGCCTCTCGCGCACCCCGTACTGGGGACCTGACCTGCAACCCAGGCATGTGCCCTGACTGGGAATCCAACCA
Source organism: Macrotus californicus (assembly GCA_007922815.1). Taxonomy (NCBI): domain Eukaryota; kingdom Metazoa; phylum Chordata; class Mammalia; order Chiroptera; family Phyllostomidae; genus Macrotus; species Macrotus californicus. The sequence continues at coordinate 380,300 of VMDR010000136.1, forward strand.
GTGACCTTTTAATTTGCAGGCTGGCACCCAATCCACTGAGTCACACCAGCTGGGGCTGAACCATTTTAAATGGGACAGTTTGAAAAGGCATTTCTGGGAGGTGACAGTTCACCAGGGACCTGATGTAGAAAATAAGGAAGCCACCTGGGACTTGGGAAAAGCAGCTTCCAGGTAAGGGGACGAAAAAGAACAGCTGCAGGAAACCTCACTGAACGGTTTTTGGACTTGTCCCCATTCAGTGTTTGCTAGGCTGCACGGAAAACCCACAGTTCAAGTAAAGAAAAGAAGCCCTTCACCAGCTAGCACTCTCTCTGTACATGCACAATTTAATGAACATGTGCTCTTTAAAAGTAAACAGATGCAGCATAAATATCAATATGCTCATTAAGTACTTACTAAGGACAGAGTGCACACATGAATGAAAATATCATTTAAACTTTCGTTTTCTGACCTTATCTAAAGCTGTGAAAGCTGACGATAATTCAGCCAATTTCACGGGACTCTCCCCTCCTAGAAACTAAGCCTTGATTTTGTTGCCAAAGAATCTCATTTCCCAGTTTGCTCTGAAAGCCTCTAACGGTGCCCTTCACTTGCTGACCGTGCGGCACCGGCAGCAGAGGCCTGCCAACGGGGGAAGCTGCGTAAAACCCAGTCGTTCATCACAGCTCAGGAAAAACACAACCGAAACCGTCTTCAGTCTCCGGGGAAATGAAAGATGGGTTAGAGATCTCTTCCCTTTTAATAAGAAATTTTATTACCTTGGGGCAGACTGTGCTCTCACTCCCAGGGTGGGTCAGCTGCCACGCCGCTGCTGTTGTGGTCCAAGCCTGTCCCAGAGCCAGAGTGTCTCCAGGCAGGAGCGACAGCGATGGGTATGAACCCTTCAGCCCTCACCGAGCCAGGTGGTGGTGGCACCCAGTCCCCTGTCAGGACTTCCTGCTCCCTGGGCTCCCTGGCTTTCACACTGGCACCATGCCAACCCCGAAGGGGACACACTCTGTGTGTGCCCCTCTCCTGGAAAAGAGGGATGGCAGGGGGGGAGGGGGGGCGGGTGGTCCCAGGACAGACATGCCTGGCAGAACAAGATCACTGGCTTTGCAGAAGGAAAGCAGGAGCCATCTCTGCTAACTACATTCCATTACACAGTCTCATTTGTGACGAAATTGTGGCTTTTAAGCATTAGATAAAATTCCAATGATTTACTTGTGTTTCTTTCCATTTCCCAGCATGCTTCTGTAAAGTGCATTTGAAATAGAAATAACACAAATACTTCTGGTCCATTAGAATAAGAAAGCAAGCTTTGGGTTGAGGAAAAAGGCAGTCTGAGAGAGAGACAAGAGCTAATTATTTAAATGGAACACCACCAAGAATGCAAGGTTTAGCCCATCCTTTGAGATCCAAGGAGCTCGCTGGCTCCTTGAACTTGAAGGAGCCTCAACTCTGTGCTGCTCCCCCTCGCTGCAGAGGCAAGAGAACAGGAGTGAGGACAGTTACAAACTCTACCTTGAAAGGCAGGGGACACCAGGAAGGGGGTGTCTGATTCTGTAAGTGGAAAATCAGGAAGGCACACCTTCAGAAGGAATTACAGACAAGTGGCATGTGTTACAGGCACGCGATTCCCTTTCGGGCTCTTGGGAGGAGCTGGAGCCGGGCGAGGAATGCTGGCATTGAACTTACAGAGGAGACTGGCCTGGCGTCATGTGCCTCTACCCACCTGCTCACACTGGAACAACCCATCTTCTGTCACCTGGTCTTTCTCTGAGCATCCCAGCAGTTACTCAAATACACAGAGCACGTCCAAGTCAGGGGAGCACAATCTCCCACAAAGGCCAGCCCAGGTGACACATTCCATGGCAAGCCAGAGGCTCACACACGCACACACATGCCTCAGCTCCACTAGCAGCGGGTTCAACTCCAGCTACTCAGTAGGCACTGAGCTTTGGAACCCACCGACAAAACCACAGGGTGGGAGGAAAGAACTCCTGGCTGGCTCCAGCTTCTCGCAAATTCTCATCCATCCAGCTGTCACCCGAAAAAACTTGCGTCCTTTATTCTGGCAATTTATGTGGAAATGGGGATTGGCATTCTCCTGCCTACCCTTTTCTATCATTCTCAGGAGGACAGCCTCGAAGTCTTCTGGGGAAGAGCCCACCCTAGGGGCTTGGTGCCCCTTTCTTCGCCTCATGCTGGGACTGTAACTTGTTCCCTTTGTAAGGTCACCCTCCTCCTCAATTTGGAGACCTCAGGTGTGTCCAGGTGTGTGTCACCATGGAAACTGAGCAAGCCCACTTCTTCAGATGAGGCTATCACTCGCTGCTGGGCTGATGGGCCAGACGCAGCTGGAGAGTTTAGTAAAAGTGACTGTTGTCACTCTCAGCCGTTCCAGGTTCCGGAGAACAGCCATGCGAGGGGCTGTTCCTGGAAGCCACCGAGTTGCACAGAATAAGGAGTGACTCACTGTGTTGTGTGCAGATTCCGTTCTTGAATGCTCTGCTTTATTGCTCTTTTAGTGTCATAGATTTTTAAACTTACTTCTGAAAAAAAACAACTCTGGAAGTCCATCTCTATGGCCCCAAGTTTTATTCCTTAGATCTCGATGGCAGTTACAGGAACAACTGTGTTTGCTAAGGGACACAACTGCTCTACCAAATGAGTCCCAAGGTGTCTCCTCTTCATTCTCCAACACGAGGCTCTTTCTCATTGGAGCGCAGCTGACCCGTAACACCTTGTGAGTCTCGGGGGTTGAACAAGGCAATTTGACATTTACGTACCTGATGACATGACTGCTGCCACCAGTCTGGTTCCACTGTCACCGCACAGAGTTACTGCGATGTCACTGACTGTTCCCCAGCACTGTACCCACATCCTCACAACTTACTGATGTCACAGCTGTCCCTCACCTTGTTGCCCAGCCCCGTGACTGCACAAGCCTCCGGCAACTATGAGTTTGTTTCCTTACCCAGGAGTCTGTGGCTGTTGTTTCTTCACAAGCAAACAGGCTTTTCTCTCCCAGTGCCCAGAGGCTCAGAGCAGGTGATGCTAGCCGACACCTGCCTCCCCTCCAAACGGCAACCTCAAGGCCCCAGCTCTACCCATTGAGTGTCTCCCAGTGTCGCGTGCTTGTCTGCACCAAGCAAGTTGGTGGGACAAGAGTGGGAAAATCTGAATAGCCAGGGAGGACGTGGTGTGTGTCACTAATGAACACACTGTGTTGTTCAGAACTCAGTGAATATGGTCACCACCAACGAGAAAGTGAGTAAGGGAGATACAGCCCTGAAAGAAAGGGAAATGGATGGGGTGGACAGCTGCCAGCCAGTGTCTGACATGCAGCAGCTGGTTAATATGAGTCTCTTCCACTTTTCCATGTATTATGCATTTGTCTCATCTCCTTAAACAGAAGTACAATACCGACTTTTTGAGTCAAGACAAGTCTCTTTATGAAACTGAACTTCAGGGGAAGAAAGGTGAGAAAGAGCTCATTCACTAATGGATTATTAATTCAGAAAGAAGGAGAGGGAGGAAGGTCAGAGGGCGGAAGGGAAGTCCTGGTGGGACCCCTCCCAAGGGACACAAATTCGGAGCTGAATTTCATCCAAGAAAAGAAATGTCACCCTGGAGGGGGCCCCACCTGGGAACTGTAGCACTACCAAAGCCAAGGGCACAGGCTGCTCACCTGGCTCTGGGAGGGAGGAACTGTCACTGCTGGAGCTAGACAGAGTGGCAGCAACTGGACGCTGCGGAGACACTGGCAGGGGGAGTGCAGGTTTTAGCCACAGGGTCCCCAGGGATGATGGACCCCTCTGTTCCCCAGTCCCACCTCAGCCAGAGGTACAGCTGCATAAAGAGATACGGTGATTGGATTGCGCTGCCTATCTTTCTCTCACCCTACGGCTACCCTAGAGAAGTGACCCCCCACCCTGTTGGCAGGTAACCAGATCATCCTGCTTCACTTGTTTCCATAAATCCAGTCAGTGACCAGCCACAAGCAACAGCTTTGGCAAGTGGCTCCAGTTTGTCTTTGAAGAGCCGCTGAGAGGGGCTGAGATGCAGGCAGCCGTGGGCAGGAAGGGTCCTGTGGTGCTCAGATGGAGGACTGTCCCCCAGAGCAGGAAGGCTTGGGGACGGGTGTGACAGGTGGCGAGGACTTAGCTCGCCAAGATAAGCCAGGATGACCACGGTCAACTTCGGGTGGTTCCAATGTGCTTGTTCCCCTTGGTCACGGCCAACGGTAACAGCAGGGAATTTGTCAAGTCTTTGAAAACATTCAGACGACACATTTGCCATTGTTTGCTTTTGTTCCATGGAACCAAGGCCAGAGGATGCCTATGAGGATGAGGGCCTGTCTGTGTGTCATTGTTCTGTGTCCCCAGTGCCTCCCATAGCACCCAGCCCCAAGGGGGCATGGCACGGGGATAACGCTGGAGTCTACGATAACTTAATGGAAGATGGAGAGATGGGTCCCCAAGGAAACTGTTAAAACCACCCCTAAATAGTAACACCCCTTAGTTGATGGGTAAGTAGAGGTTCAGACAAAATTGTTTTACCGTTATTTTTAGTGGGAAAAATGCTGCAACTGTTAACAAGAACCTGCTAACCAGACAAGGGCTGTCGGATTGGAGGGAGGGTCCGGCTTTGCTCACTCTCACGGGACCTGTTCACTGAGAAACATGAAGCTCTGAAACTCATTTGGATAATCATTTTGCTATTGGCTGACTGCTTTGTTATTTTTCTAATGAACTGAGCCATCCAATCACACCAAAAGGCCTCTCTAAATTAAAATATTAATGTCATTTGGAAGTTTAGTTAATATTTATATCATCTTATAGACTCATTCTAGGTAAAATTTACAATGGGACCGAATTGTAACTTTGTACGCTGCATCGTTCATAGCAGGTTGGCATGACTTTAAAAGTAAAGGCAAACACGACATTCAGGTGTTCTTGGTTGCTCCAGGGTGCAAACTTGGTATTTTAAATTACTAGAAAGGTTCATGGTCGTGTTGTGTCTCGTGTCTCATTCTCCACTGTTCTGTGACGTGTAACATGTTTGCTTCCCCACATGACAGCCCTACATGACAACGCGGCCCCCCACTGCAACAGTGCCCCCATGGGGAGAGGCTGATTTACCACAGGCTGACTTACAAAACGGCTGGTGCCTGTTGTCACAAGGGTCAGTGGTCACCTGTCTCAGTGACCGTGGGGTGTGCTGGTGAACTCTGATCTGCCGGCTGCGGTTGCGGTGAGCACGGTGGAGAGGGCGCCAGCTTGGCAGGAGCCCTGTCGCGGCAGGTCAGCGACATCTGCAGTGGGTGTCAGAGTGGGCAGGTGGGTCCCCAGGTCTCCGCCATCTCTACACCACAGCCACGCACGTCCAGAAAGCAAACTCACACAGTGCTTTCTGCACTGGCGAGCTGCTCTGACTCGGCTTTGTGACACACCTAGTTGTCACTCCACTGTCTCTAGAAGAACACTCCTAATCTCTCCTTAGTCCGGTGTCAAAGCGGGTGGATCAGAATGCATTTGGTCAGCTCAAAGCAGCCTTAATACCTAACAGAGACGTGCTGGTTTATAGTCTGGACGTTCATGGGAGGTCGGACTTCAGAAGCAGGCTGGGTAGTGGTTCAATGGTGTCTCGAAGGACCTGGTGACTTTCGTCACTTGTCTCTGCATCCCACACAGTCAGCTTACTCAACCAGGTTCCTCATGGTGGTAGAGCGGCTACAGCAATTCCAGGCTTCACAGACAGTTTATGTCGGGGAGGGTACAAGGCTGGCCTGGCCTCCGACCCATGTCTGGGGCTGGGTACACACTCACTGCCTTTCACCACCTAGGCTTCAGCCTTGGAGCTTGCCATGGCTGAGCTTCCCGGGAAGCCCAGGGACTACAGACTCCCACAAAAACTTAGGAACTCCTGGGAAAACAAAGCGGGGGGTGCATCAAGTCTGGGGAGGCCAACTGAGGGATCTCTTCCACGGTGGAGAGCCGCCTCCGACAGGTGAAGGCTCCCGGCCGGCAGTCAAGAGAGCAAGTTCCAGAGCTCGAACCCTGACATGGACGCCAGCTGCCCCTTCCTTTGATGGCCGCACATTTTTGGCCAAGTGGACCCCCCTGTACCCTAGTCCCTCTGCTTTCTAACATGCAAAGTGGGGGTGATGATCGTCACAGGATAGTCATGGGAAGAAAATGAAATTATGTGTGGGAAATCTACAACAGTAACTGGCATGTAGTAAGTCACATGCAGTGCTTGCTGTTATTATCTTGATGCCTTCTCATAGAATTAACTTACCTTAGAGGCAGACAACACGGGATTTGCAGGGAGGAAAATAGCAGAGAAATGTTCTCGAACGGCTGGCGGTTTGTGTTTTTGGAACTCACTGGGAGCGAGCGATTGATAATGTAGAATATGTCACTTCTTTCTTTTGAGAAAGGCTTGCAATAAAACTGGAAGTAATTAGCATTACTATCTACCCTACAGTGTTCCATACGTTAACCTCAGTATCTTCATACAATAGTTCAGTGACTTTATAACGAGATGCAGGTTTTATATTCCCTCTGTTTAAATAATATTGCATTCACTGAGGAAGCTTTTGTGTTCAGGTTTTTTTAATGGGAGTTAGAGATAAGCCACACTCTGCTGAGGAGTTAGAACCATGTGTGGTGGGCTCAGGAGGCACTCAGGGCAGGTGGGGCCAGAGGCAGACACGCTTTCGGGAGACGCAAGTAGAACATCTTCAGAACCTCTTTTTCTCAGCGGAACTTCAGCTTAAACCCTTCTCACTGGCCTCAGTTGATGTTTCCCACAGTGTCCTTTATTTACGGCGAGGAGTCGGTGGGGGGAAATGGATGTATTGGGGGGTCATTATCAAGATAAAGAGGTGGATCCCACATTCCCAAGACTGCGATGCCAGGGTCCGGGCTGCGAGGCCTTTGCATGCCAGCTGTGCTCTCCCCGACCACTCCATCCACACGAGGTAGGACGTTGGCCGCATGGTGCCTTTCTGTCATCCTCGCCAACTCCTGGCAGGAAAACTTCCAGGGGAAGAGTCCACCTGACCTGCCCTGACTCCATGCACTGACTTCTGCCTGGAAGGGGGGCTGCAGCACAGACGGAAGGTGGGGAAGGATGCCGCACACAGGAAACAGCCATCGTGGCTGGGAAACTGTCCACAGGAAGACAAAAGGGACTCTTTCCTAGTCGGCCCATCCTCCGAGGCAGTGGGACATGGTGGGTTTGCACGGAGCTGACCACCACCTCCCAGCGGTGGGGAGGCAGCCCGCCCACCAAGCTCGCTCCACGGGGGCACGGTGGGCCAGCCCCACCTGAGGGGCAGCCCCAGGGAGGCCACCAGCACCCAGCCTGGCAGTGGCTCCCAGCCCAGCCTGCTGCACTCAGAGCAGCCCGGCCCCGAACAACCTGTCAGCTGGGGACACTTCCCTGAGCCCCACCCTGAGGACAGGGGCCAGGAAGAGAAGAGGCTGCCCATCGCCTGAGCTGCTCATTTGCTGGCGAGGTGCACCAAACCGCTGGAGGGTGTGGCGCTGAGGCTCGGGCCGTAGCGTTTAGCTTGTGGAAGACGAACATGCTGGCTCCCCGGCAGCCGTCACTGTGGTATTTTCGGACTTGTCAAAGCGCCCTTTCTGCGTTTCATAGGACCGTTTTCTACAGAAAGAGATGGAGTTACGGTCACATCTCACCTCAACACCGCGAAGCCCGAGGGCAGAGGAGGGAGGTCCGAGCCTGTGACACTGTTTGTCCTGGCAGAGTGGCCGCCACTCCCCTGGCCTGGACGGCAAGCAGCCACTGCCCTCCCCAAAGGGTCCGAATGGAACTGCAGCCTCCTGCAATGGGCATGCCGTTAGCCCACAGGCTGCCCTGCTGGTGCCGCGGATCGCCGTCCCCACACCCGTAGCTTGGGAACGCCGCGGGCAACCCTTCGAACCACAAGCAACTTACTGGGTCGCAAGCAAACACGAGAACAGGACCCAGGATGAAATGTTGGGTTGTAAGGGCGGAAACACAACGCTCCACACTTCCCTTGGGCCAGACCGGCAGGAGCCACCCCTTGGAAGACCCAGTGCTCGATCGGGCCTTGGGGGTAGGAGGGAGACACGGGCTTCACTGGCGTCTCCAGTTCTGCGGCTGGTACAGACATGCAGGGTCGAGCTCGCACCGCAGGCCATGCACGCAGCCTGAACCGGACTAGGTGGTAGGCTCAGGAGCCAGTGCAGACGGGCAATGCATCATCAGCCCCTCGGAGGGTGAGTCAAGGATGGAGAAACCCAGACAAAAAGGTTTTCATTCGGTACAAGTGTTTGCTGAGCGGGAAAGTAATGGAAGCAATTTTCTTTTGAAGAGTAAGTCATTTTGCTATGTGTGTGTGTGAGGCAGCAGTGGCTGCAGGCGCAGGGGGTGGGGGGACGCGGAGTCAAGTACATCATCAAGAGCACAAGGAAGGAGCCCGGCCCTCCTCGCCAGCGTGTAGCAATGAAGCCCGAAGTTAAAGTGGTGACAGAGACTCAGTGAGCCAGGCGGTAAGGAAGGTCATGAAGACATTTTCCAAAAAGGGACAGCGGGGCTTGATGAGGCTGAGACAGTAGCAGAGGGAGGGAGTACAGACCCCCTAGGGCTTAGAGGGGCACACGGTTGAAAATTCACGTGTTGCCTTTCACTGGGGCACCTCTGAGTTCCCCCAAGCTCCTTCCACATGTCCAGCACTCGAGAGAGGCTGCCTCTGCTCACTGTGAGTGTGGCTAAAAGACCTCGGCTTCCAGAATGGTTCCATCAGAGAGAAACGAACCCCAGGAAACACGGGAGGAATCCCTTGCCCCTTGGAGTTTCTACATCCATCCGCTTTATCACAGCCCCTCTTCTCTCCCGAGGACAGATAACGTGGAGTTTGGGGGGACGCTAGGCTCTACAAAACAGAGGATAAGTGACAGAAACTCTTTGTGCAACAAGGCCTGCTGGAATCTTGGGTCATAGTAACTGCTGGCTTATAATTAGCAGAGGAATAACATGTTTCCTTCAACTAATAATTTCTGAAAAAACTGTGCCTCTCCATGCGGTTATACCTGTAGATATGTAAAGTGTATGAAAATCCATTGAAAACACCTCCAAATCATCACAGAACCTCACAGTCCTGCACCATCCGCCATCCTATGGAAAGAGCTTAATCTCAGTTTTATCAAAAGGGCTGCCGATCAGCACACATCGGCGATCAGGCGGAACGGTGATGTGACCAGGGGCCACCAGCACGGGTTTGTTCCACCTCAGGCTTCAGCAAATCTCTGAAGTCTGAACTCAGTGTGGGGCCCAGAGCCAAGCCAGATCGAAAGACTGACTGAAAAAATGCACTGATTTTCCCACTCTTTAGACCGTACCAGCTGAACTCAAAAAGAGAGGGGCTGCCCTTGGGAAAGGAGATAACAGGGTAAGTGTCCAGGGCTGGGTGCAGAGAGAGGGAAACAGCACCCTCTTAACATAAGAGAGTCACTATTCTGGTTTCTAAGTCCCTTTCTGTCCCTAATCAGCCATGTGGCACCAAACAAAGCACTGAACACGGGTCTGCACCCTCCCCTCACCTGCGAGAAAGGGGAGTAAGTGGGACGCTGGCAGAGTCGGGTCTGTGTTACATTCATCATGAATGGATCACGTCCCTCCTTCACAAACTGGTCCTGGCCGGTGAGCTGTGGAGGGGAGAGACCAAAGTGACAGCTGACCTTTGTCCCGTCCCATCAGCAGGCAGTGGGCCAGCGGCTCCTCTTTCCCCACCCCACACAGACCACAGCTCCTTCTCCAGACCCCACCGGCCCTCCCCAGTGGGCACATCGGGTCGTTTAGTTAGCAGGCTTTTTACTTTCACTCAGCTTTTGGTCTGATGGGTCCACGGAATTCTCCACGAGGGCTCACCCAGTACAGTGTGTGAGCAACTGATGACCAGGAGACTGGCGCACACACTCCCTTTGGAAAGTTGCAGAGTTTAGCATCTGCTCTGCGGACACTCTGTCCTGCATGAGAACACAGCAGCGCTGGCATGTCACGTCTGCACGGTGGCAGAGGTGTCTTCTTTTTAAAGCCTTTGTAACTGGAGAGGGCGGCGGGGTAGGTGGACATGTGTGCACACGGGCCATACACAGGGGAGGAAGGCCGGCTTCCTTTTTGCGGCAAGACTACTCCCCAGGTCCCTCCGAGGTGCACGGGCCCCAGGAAAGGGGATGGCTGCGGGTCCATGCTCCTGCACATGTGTAGGGAGTAGACATCGAAGCCATGCCTCTGGCCACTTAGGCTTCAAGAAAGCCAGACCACGTGTCTCATTTCATGCCCCAGGTGACACGCCAGGGGCCTGCTTTCTGTGCCCACATGCAGAGCGATAGTCTGTTCTCGCACCCGTGTAAGGAGGCAACGCGGGCCTCCAGCCCAGGCAAGGGCCCTGAGGGACTGTCCAGTCCAACCTCTCTCTCTGGAAGGAGACTTCTGAGAGTCCTCTTGTGATTAAATAAATTTTATTATTTTCCATTTAAAACTCTTTCATACTTTATTTTAGGGTGACTAACTACTCAACTTTAAAAAACCTGTTTATTAATTTCATAGAAGGGATTTCTAAGCAAATATAAATATTAACTGTGTTTAATAAAAACAGAACTCAGACCCTTGAGCTCTGGGATCACAGATATCTGGGTCCAGGTCCCAGCCGGGCCCTGACAAGCCACCAGTGGCTTTGGACAGCTGCTCACTTCACTGCCAGTGAGAAGGTCTAGTTCCCCCTGAAACAGGTCAGTGCAGGAGCCCAAAGCTGTGCCAGACGCCTGGTCCCTGCCCGTTCCAGGGTCAATGGCAACAAAGAGATGCAGCTGGCTTTCACATTCTACTTGATCTAAAATTACATAGGACAGATTCTTAAGTCTGGTAGATTTATTATAGTGCATTCACCACCAAGACAGGGAGGGGAAAATGACTATTACTAAGTAGCGCAACAGATGCGCAGAGAGGGGCCACTTTCATCAGAGATGCAGTGGAGCCCAGATTGCTGGGGTCCCCGGACATGGCAGCTCCCGAAAACGCGCATGAGACAGCACCCGCTGGAGCCCCGGTCCCCAACCTTTTGGGCACCGGAGACCGGTTTTGTGGAAGACAACTGTCCACAGACCGGGGATCGGTGAGGGGGACAGGAGACAGAGTTCAGGTGGTAACCTCGCTGGCTGCTCACCTTTTGCTGTATGGCCCAGTTCCCAATGGGCCACAGGCCAGTATGGGTGACCTTTTGTTGATGGTCAGGACAGTGAAACTGACTGACCCTTCTTGGCTCCTTTGCAGCCCACCCCTCACCTCCACCACATGCAGTGTCTCACTAAACCACGAAATAAAGCAAACCACAGATCGCGATGTGTTTAGCCTGTGCGTTTTTAGAACAAGTGACATGTACGGTCTCCAGAACTGGTGAGGCCATCAGTGCTGCTCCCAATGTTGAGGCGGCTTTGGAGAGGCTGAGCTGATTGCAGAATTGGAGCTGGGGGGAAGCGGACTTCAGGAAGTGTTTCCGTGAATTCCCCATCGAAGCCACTCTCAAGTTCTTCCAGCCATGCACGGGGTGGATGGAGGGTTAGTGAAATGATTAGTGAATTGTGATTCTTGTCCTGCTTTTACTTCTTCAGCGTATCGGGCATAGTGAGACCAGGCCACTTGGTGGTCTTTTATGGAAATTACAGAGTTGCAGGGAAGAAAAAGCCCAAAGAATACCTAAATCACCTGCAGCTCTAAGCTATTCCACTGTAAGAAACAGAACTACTGTGTTTAAAGTTATCTAAAACCATGCAGTACAATTTACGTCGAAGGATGAAAGGTGACCGTGGTGGACTTTGCAGAGTTAGGTGTTACCCATGATATGATTTGCTTCCTCTATGCAGTCATCAGGAAAACCAAAATCAAGGACCGAGTTAAGTCATTTCTTTCTGTCCTTCTAAGAACTTTTAGCGATAGTATCCCTGGTTGTTCTTAGGAGAGACTTAAAGCTTATTATCAGTTTGGACCAAAGCGAGACAAAGAGCCAATGTAATATAAAAGCCAGGAGGTAGAAAGGATATTTAATAAAGGCAGTCCATTTCTTGCAGTCTGTACTCAGGACTCGTCATGGTGAAATGGATGTCACCCACCCCAGGTGATTTGTTTCAGCAGGATTAGGGACTCGTGGGCAGAAGGAGGGAACATGTTGGCCACAGAGAGTACAGGCTGTACCTGAGTCACACCGAAGAAAGACCTGCCTCTCATGGGTGGCACAGGCAGTGAGAGCCACTCAGATGAGACGTGAGGGTCAAGGGTGGTGACAGCCACCCAGACGAGACGATGTTTAAGGGGCGACTGGGCACTGGAAGAGGAAACCTTCTCCGACAGGAGGGACCTTTTCCTTTCCTGCTCAGAGAGGTCTAGGAGAGGCCACACGTTCGGGCAGGGTGCTGCCTTTCCTCCAGATTCCATGGCTGTTGGATGGGGCTATCCTTCTCAGACTGATCAGCTGTCACTTAATGTGTCCTGCTGGCCTTGCAAACCCAGCCCCTGAATTCTCTATACTGACACATGTAACCCATGGTGGAGCTCCCATCGCCCAGTGAGAAGGGTCCTGGGGCCATGAGGGAAGGACTTTGTCCAGCAGAAATTCTCACGAAGGAGGAGGGTGGGCGGCAGGCATGGGCAGCATCCGCCTCCCCCTGCAGGTCCTCAGCATCGCACCAGCCCTGTGCTGTGGGAGAGACCTGTCCTATGACCAGCGGGGGCAGAAGCCACTGTCACTGTGGCCGTCTATCAGAAATCCGCGTCTGCGTGTGGCACCCCCTCCCTCCCAGAACTCGTGTGACAAAGGCTCGGTAGACGGCAGTGCATCGTGGGCACAGGTGCCTCCTCCCAGAACAAAGACACAAAGCCACTAAGCATTTGTACTTGGGAAAGAACAGCTGGCTTCCCCGCACTTGCCAGGGCCAGCGTATTCAGGTTCCCGGCTACCGTCTCCCTTTGTGGGTGAGGATGCTGTCCTGCTGCTATCGGTGCGAGGGCAGCCTCCCAGCTCCGGACGATGGAGCACGGCCACCTTCTCCCTGACCCCTCAGAACCTTCCCTTTGTCCTGTCCATGAGGAGCTGTCTGGTACATACTGGTGTAGAGGTTGTTCATTAACTGCAAGTAATAAAACAATTTTTTTAAAGAACAGGTGATTTATACTCGTTAAAGTACAAATCAGACTAACTGCTAAGTGCCTAAAATTATAAACTAGCTTATACATTACTTTACATATGTCACAGCTTATACTTTTATGATGTATGATAGAACATGCACATGATTTTACACAGTGTGCAACACAGGGCGGGGCAGAGTGGGTTACCGTTGTCTGCATGGAAAACACTGCGATAATTAACACATGACACAAGAAGAAGCCGTGTTTTGCACACTCACACCTGTGAACCCACTGTTGCCTGCCCTAGCACTTTAGTCCCCTTCAGGATGCAAGTCAACAATGTGAAATATCGGGACAGGGTCGGTCTGGGTTCACTACCACTGAACTGTCTAGACAGACTGGTCTTTCTCCAGATTGTAGTGGTTTCTCCGTCAGTGAAGTGGAGCCTATCTGGGGCCAGCGAGGAGCCCAGAACCACACCGCATCTGTGGAGCACAGCGAGGCCTGGGCGGGCACCACCCTCAGACCCAGGTTCCCCTACACTCCATGTCCCGCCGAGAGTCAGGTGTTTGTTTCTGATTGTCTGAAAGTTCTAGATATGCAGGTGTTCACACAGAATCCCTCCGTAAACAGGGCCACAAAAGTCCTCAAGAGACGGAACCCAGAACCGTAGAATTCCTCAGCAGACAGGACCGCCATCACACAATGCACAGAGTTTAGAGCAGTAAGACTGAGCCCATCTGCATTTGAAGAGACACAGCTAAGAATTGGAAACACAGCCACGTGAAAAGTCACGTTCATCCCGGGGATGTACAAAGATGTACCCAGTATGCAAAGATGGCTACGTACAAGCAGCATGTAACAGGTGGACTATTGGAAGGGAGGATGATCTTAGAAACCCTGGACAGAACTGGGAGCTTATTCTCTATGTGGGAAGACATTTGGGCAAGGACTTGGCGGCTGGAGGAGGAAATGGGCACCCTGGCCCCACCTTCCCAGGACAGCCTCAGTTTAGATCTGTTCAACAGCCCTCCCCCATGCCCGGGTCTGCTGGTAAGTTAAGGCACTGGCCCCCGCCCACAAGAGTGAATGCAGAGGAAAGCTGCTTCCACTGGTTTTCTCTGGGTCCTGCGAAGAGCACTTGCAGGGAATTATTAGCAATCACCAAGTTAATTAATACATCAGAGACAAATTGCATTTGGTTCGAGTGTTTTTCTTGCCATAAAATCATTACATAATAAACCTAAAGCCCAGTAAATCCTTTGTGTTTCCTGCCTCTGGAAGCTTCACATCAAAAACAATCCATTCCTGAGGCCTAAGGCAGCTGCGCACCTGCCCACAGCGGCCCCACACAGCAGTGAACTCACCAGCCTGGCCAAGAACCAGGTCCATGTGGTTCTTCTTTCATGGCGACAATGACATCTATGGGCTCGGCAATCACGGAACAATGAGAGCTGAGACTGAACCCCAAACGACTGCCTCAGATCACACTTCAAATCTGTGCAAACTGTGTTGGCTTCAGAGAGTCAGACAAAGATTGTCTAACGCAGTGCCCTTGGGATTTTAATGTGTGGTTGAGTCCGGTGTTTCAGACGGATCTTTGAACCTACACATGTTGCTTCATCAAAAAACAAGCGTGACTCCGAAGCACCAAACTCTGACAAGGATTTACCCAAGTCCCAGTTTTAAAGAAATTACTTTCACATATACTATTCTATTTGATGGTTACAAAATCTCTGGAATGTTAAAAAAATAAAAGAGGGTGTGATTACATCTCTTTCAGCAAACAAAAGGCTCCTGATCACAAAGGGTAAGTGACTGATCAGGGTCATGTTGGAAGCGAAAACGAGGAGGCTGCGGTCCCACCGCCAACCCATTGGTGCTGCCAAGGCCACGCCCTCGAGCTGAGCCGAGCCACACCCCCGGCCCTGCTGCGGTTTGGACAGAGCCATGGCAACATGGAACTTCGGTCCTTCACGCGGACAAAGTCTGTGAGGAAGGTCAACCAAGTGTAGGGACGTTTGGATGCCCTAAAAACGCACGCATTTAATCCACAGCTATACACACGGTCATGAAAGCCAGCCAGCTGAGGGCGGCCACGGGCACATCTCCTAGGTCCTCGTTTGTTGTGCTTATTTGAAAGCCATAGTGTTAAAACTTATTTTTAATTGAGTATATTAAATATATATTTGTTTCCTAAACACTTCCTAGTTAATCTGAATTATCTACATCATTAGGATATTTTCCGTCCAGCAGAAGGCTGCTTTTATTTCTCAATTCCTCTTCTACCGCCATTCTATGCTACAAAGAGCGGAAGCACACAGACGCAGAGGCAGGAGGAGGAAGATGACCAGGAGGAAAGTGGAAGAACACGAGAGAAGAGAGACCCCCAGTGCAGGCACACAGGCGCGCGATCAAGGGCAGGACCCCGCAGGCACCACGCCCAGGACC